>JBAJNP010002851.1:0-44353 GCA_036877545.1 Yasuhikotakia modesta | reverse complement strand
TAAATGTCTTTTCTTCTCATTGTACAACAGCTGGACCTGATCACAGATCTGCTGGGGACTCCATCTCTTGAGGCCATGAGGACAGCGTGTGAGGGGGCCAGAGCTCACATCCTGAGGGGTCCTCACAAACAGGTGAGGCACCTGCTGATGGATCCGGGAGCTTTGAGTCACTCTCTGCCTCCTGAGTGCAGAAATCTCCCATCAGCCCCTGCAGCAGCATGTGATGTACTCGCCTCTCGCTGAGAGGATCTCAGTTATTGGGTTTTTTGATGATGTTCATTGGTCATCAGTCTTTAAAGTGAGGAAATGAAAGCAGTGAAGCGTTTGAGGGGCAGGTGGCTTTAAATATTCTCCAGCGCATCTCTGCGGACGAGCTGAGGAACTGAGAACGACAGGAACCGACTCCAGAGAGTCTGACAAAAGATTTCAAGAAGCGTTTCAGCAAACGTTGTGATTTAGTGTCTGCACAGAGAAAGAGAGACAGTCACTCAGGATTTGAGTGAGTGGATGGAGGAATAAATAAGAGCTCTGAGTGTTAAGATCAACTGTGTTGCCTCCACAGAGACTTTATTATTTCTATTAATATTGCAAGACTTACCGTCGCTGGAAAGAGAAAAGCTGTCCTCACCATATCCTCTCCAACACTTAACAGATTAGTTTGAGCTTCTGAGAGGTTCTGTGTTCAGTTCTGTCTCTGTTCCAGCTCACTAACCAGTGTTCAGTGCTGTTCAGTGCTAATTTATATTATTAAACTTGTCCTTTAATGTTCAGTCAAAGCGTTACCAGAACAGAGAGCAGCTTTGTTTTGTCGCCTTACTCAGGTCAGTCCTCTAAACCTGAGATGAGTTTAAAGGTTTTGAAGCGGTTTAGGAAGAGTTATCAGTCTGACTGCAGGACTTGAAGAAGCACGTTTAGTCAGAGATGTGAGGATGGACCTTTCAGGCCTGATAGATGATGTCATGTGTCTGTCCTCCTGACTCATCGTTTGTTTAATTGAGCTGTAAATCGTGGGACAGGAGAATCTCTCACCCCTTAATCCTGAACTAATACTGTCTGACACAACTGCACACGCTCACACCCCCCACAGCAGAGAAGCATTCACACACAAATCGCTCACAAACTGCATTACGTGACTGAACGTTTGTCTTCAGTGTCCTGACAGACGTACAGCAGGCTGGTGTGGGGTTGCCATAGCTTTGCTATGCATGAGCAAAGTGCTCTGATTGGTTCTTGTTGTGTTGCTATGCGTTAATAACTAATAATTATATTATTTGACAGCTCTGTCAGTTAAACCAGACAGTAACAATACATCTGCTCTCTGCTCAGAAGCAGAGAAAACAAACGCTCCCTGCTGGACTTTCTCTACCAGCTGTTTGGCGAGTGTGCTGGGGGAGATAACTAGACATGGTTAAAAATAGCCCAGCTCATTGTCTCTGCTGGCCCACATACTCAGATAAGCACCAGCTACCGGTGACAGACCGCAGGCCACTGTAACGCTTGATATTCAGACAATTGCATGCAGCTGATTGGCTGATGGGGTTCTGGTGTGGGTCACATGACACTGTTTGACATGCTTGAGAAAGTCTTTGTGTTTTGATAGTTTCTTAGAAAGCGTTATTTTTATGTCATGTTCATATTCGGACTACAATCACTCTCTGATATAGTGATGCAACTTTTGTGTTTGTATTTATGCTTGTCAATATAATGATTATACATGTGATTACGTGCTAATTATGTCATTTCCTGTCCATACAGCCTTCACTTCCTGTCCTGTATACTCTGTCCAGTCAAGCAACTCACGAGGCCGTTCATCTCCTCTGCAGGATGTTGGTCTTTGACCCAGTGAGTGTTCTACATTATTTCTCCTCTACCTTGCCTAACATTAGGGAAACGTTCTTATAACCCAACATTGTTAGCTGTGAAGTTTGTTAAAGATTTGTATAAAAACACAATCATAAAACAGTGTTTCTGTGTTCAGTCGAAGAGAATCTCAGCGAAGGACGCGCTGGCGCATCCGTACCTGGATGAGGGGCGTCTGCGTTACCACACCTGCATGTGCAAATGTTGCTACACCACCTCCTCCGGCCGCGTCTACACCAGTGACTTCGAACCCGTCACCAACCCTAAGTTTGACGACGGCTTTGAGAAAAACTTAACATCAGTTCGACAGGTGAAAGGTGAGCGACCTACAGGTTTAACTGATTCAACACTTCTGTAGTGCAGCAGTCAGATACTGCAGTCTAAAGAGCTTAATTGTATTGGACCTGTTTGAGAGCATGTGCCAGTTGTGCCACTGCGTGTTAATCAGAAGTCTTGCTGGGCGGCTCCGGGTCGTCTCTGCTGCTCCCGCTGGTTTTGTTCCTCGTGTTCTCCCGTCGCTCGCGGCTCTTGGCTCTGCGCTTGCGTTAGTGAGAGTCTGATGCTTAAAATAACTGTGCCCTTCAGCCTCCCTGCTCTTCCTCCACCCCATGTGCAGCGTGTTCTCACTAGAGCATTAGTCAATGCAGGTGGAACCGAGCGGCTGGAGATCTGAAGCGTCGCGTGGCCATCGTGTTTTGGGATGTGAGGGAACTCCTGCATCAGCACACATGACAATCTTCTGTTGTGTGTCTGGTTGTTGTTTGTGTAGTGTTGTGTTAGCAAACAAAGATTGTATGTTCGATTCCCAGATAACAAACACTGATAAAATGACATGAATGTAATGTCAATAACATTTCAAATGTTATTGTTTTTCAAATGTTTTATATTCACATCAACACAAGTAGTTAATTGTGATGGGTGAACTTATGTTAATAACGTGTTAATCCCTGCCAATCACTTGCTATAAATATCTGCTTACCTCACGTCTACCACAATCACTAAATCCAGTTAATTAGCTTAACCGCTAACTTATAACTGTGAGTTCAGGAGCTTAAGCCATGAATTGAGTCTCTCTCTGCTGAATGAACAGTAAATAATAAATGTGTGTGACATCTCCTGCTCTCCTCAGAGATCATTCATCAGTTCATTCTGGAGCAGCAGAAGAGGAACCGAGTGCCGCTGTGTATCAACCCTCAGTCAGCTGCTTTCAAAAGCTTTATCAGGTCAGAAAACAGCCCTCAATGTTCATATCACACCTGTACGGATTCACACCTGTAAGGATTCACCTCAGCTCAGTCCTAAAAGCAGAACTTTAACACTGTTTCTCTCTCTCCACAGCTCAACAGTAGCTCAGCCGTCTGAGATGCCTCCATCTCCTTTAGTTTGGGAGTAGCTGAGGATACTGGTGACGACAATGATGTTGGACATCCCTCCCGCGGCACCGGTCCGCTCCCACCCCGATGCCCCCTGGACTACTGACCCCTGGGCATCACTAAACTGTGTAGCATTTCACTGGAGTCTAGGATCAGCCATGGTGCTGATGCTGTATTTTAGAGAAGCAACCGCTGCTGATTAAGTTGGTACAGGACGTGGGAGGGCGGGCCGGGGGGCGGGTTTGTACATACGTACGACTCGTTCCCTCTGCAGGTGTGTAGCGCGCTGAGATGTCCACAAACACGAGCTCTCAGCAGACAAAATCCACCCTGTGGACTTGAGAGTTTTGAACACCAGGGTGGCAATATCTGCTCGATATGCCTGAAGGAAAACTCATGGAGTTTGTAATCCTGCTTTATTTATTCACAGAAGCTGAGCACGTAAACATTTTACATTTTTCACTTCTCTCGCTCATTCTAGCACTTCCACAAGAACTGTGACCACTTCTTCTGAAAGTGTAAGCCAGTCACTTTTATTTATCTTAGCAGTCATGTGAGCATTTATTTTACAAACTTCCATTTATCTGCCACCTGACCTTTTTGTTTTTCTCTATCCATTTATTTTTGTTTGTTTGTATCTCATGTTATTAGTTACAGTCAGTATTCTGCACGCTGCAGAGACGCTGATGGGAGGAGGTGAAGCAGATCTGTGTGTTGTGTCAGTATTTAGTGCTTTGATGGAAAAGCATTAAGGATAAAAAGCATGTGAGGTTAGCTTGAAGCAAAATAAACCACTGGCTGTTCTGTCATGTGATCTCTGAGATTACGTTTCTTCATAGCATAGAGATGTCGCAGGTGTAGCTGCTGCAACGTTAGTTTCCCAAAGGTGAATTTTCACGGCCGGGCCATAGGAGACACCAACAGCCTGCATGAACGTGAAACATGAGAACGAGTCTGTGTTTGTTAAGCTTGTTTCTCTGCTGTACCTAGAAATTAACACTCACCTGCCGAATGCAAGTGAAAACAGACTCTGGCGAGTTCAACATGAAATGAGTTTGAATTATAATTGTAATATAATGTAGGATGCTGCTGTAACTGTTGTAAAGCTTATTTTGGACCCTGTCTAAAACACGTGATGATATGATGGCATGATGATAATTATGGAAACCAAACAGATTAAAAATGCAACGATTACTCAAGGATAAAATAAATTAAAAAGGTTAAATCCTTTGAACAAACCATTCCATAATAATAATAATAATGGTATATTACCAACTTTTGATGCTCCATGGAAACAGTAACACTGTAGTGTGAGTGCATGTATGGACCCTGCGCATGTTTATAACTCGCTAAGTTCAGTGTCTCCTAGTTTCATCTCTTGCAGAACTCATTTGGGTCTGAAACGGGATCAGTCTAACATGCAAACCTTTCCCATAATTCTTTCAGAACCAATCAGAATGAAGATATTTAATATATTTTTCTTTTATTTCTGTGATGTTCTACATGTTTGTTCTGATTCACTGGGTACAGCGTACAGAAATACCAGCTTCCAACACAAATGAATCGTCAACAAACAGCAACATAAAGAGCGTAGAAACAAAACACAAACAGAGACGATGTAAAACTGCTGTAAAGTTTGAATTAGTCTGCACACGCTGTAAAATTGGATTTTATTTTGGAGATATAATTGTATATATTTGTTTTCCTCTCTTCTTTTGTTTTTCTGCACTGGAGCATATAGGGACAGAAACCATTTAAACCAGTATGTTCACTGTGTCTGGTGTGCTGCAGGCTCTTTTATATTATTATTATTAATAATAATTTCTAGAGAAACACTGAACTCTATGTATATGTATATAATGGATGTTGGTCTCTACCTCTTGAGCTTTAATGACTTGGTCGTTTAACTCCACAGTTTTATTTGTACGTGGAGATTTAAAACTTGAATGTCCCGACTTTTATATTCCTGTCGAACCCTGTAAAAAAAATCAGTCATTAAAATTTCAATTGGTTGTTTCTGTCATGTTTAAATGACCATGTTTCACCCCTGTGTTGTCTGACTGTTAATCACACAACTGTTCAACTTCAGCTGATATCAGATGAAAAGTTAAAATATGCAGCAATGTTATGATTCAAGGTAACATGCAGATTATAACATGTGAGCAAAATCTGAGAGGTAAAACTCACCCCTGCTGTGGAGTTTTATAAGCAGTTTGAAGTTAATGTAAGAGTTAATGGTATTTAAATACAAACTGAATCCAGAACAGTCTGTAGATGTTCTGTGTTTGAAGTCACCGGGTTTCTTCAGAGTGTAGATTTGAAGTACAGCTATAAAGCTCATTAAATGTTGACATTTTAAACAAATGTTTCTGTCTTTATCCGACTCACAAATTCAGCCGCATTTTCTTTAAAAAACATTGACTTTTTTTAAACCATTTACCTGCTGCAGTTTGTCAAGAGCAAAAGTGAATTTTGAAACTGAACTTTTCATGTAAAGTCTAAGGATTTAACAGAACAATTGTTAGAGAATAAGTGATGCTTTATTGTAATTGTTTAGTTTTGGGAAGAAATTCATTGTAATATCACTACTGGCCCATGAAGATCAGGTGTTCAGAGTTTTGCTTTCTTGATTTAACACACAGTTATTAATAAAGTCTGAGCAATTGTTTGTGCATTTGTCTCATTTGATTCAAATACACAGAGAAATACATTAGACAATGATATGTAAACTTAATAAAGTGCATATGACGATGTGACGTTTACATACTTTATTCACAGAAAGACAAAAGCAAAAACACAAAGAAAAATACAATAAAAACTAAACAAATAAAATAGCTGTTTTTTAGTTTAAGACACCTGAAGAAAGTGTTACATATTTTTTAACATTTGTTTAAGAAACATTTCGACAGCAACAGGACTTTTATTATGAAACTGTTCTAGTAGCAGGAAGTAGTTCTGTCTGGTTTTATAGACGGGCGATATTTGTAGGTCATTTATCTCATGTAAGTCAATTCTTGTCTTTCACACATTATGTTTATACAATAAATCTCTTTAAAATTAAATGTTTAATTAAATATATTTAATGAGGCCTCGGGACTTTTGAACCCTTTTTGTATGTCCATGACTCTCAACTGCAAGCACATCTATATGTTATTATATACTATTATATTACTTCCACAGTACAGTGTGTGTGTGTGTGTGTGTGTGTGTTATATAAATATGACATTTAATGCGTTTGGTAAATATCGCGTTTATTATAAAGAGCTTAATGTCGTGAAATACTGTCGTTTTGTTCTGCGTGTTGTTTGTCTGTGGCCGGTTCCCGTAGTTCAACCGGAAGTGTGAGAGTCACGCTGCAGCGTTTGAGCTTCTGTCACCTAAACACCTTTAGTGGCGTTATTGGGTCAGAACACACGTTTGTGACACAGACCCGCTATGGCTGGAAGCCGGCTGGAGAAGTTCGGGACTGTATTTACACGGTGAGTTTTAGTGGCGCGTCCCGTCTGTGTTAATACAAATGTGACTGTCAGGCTCTCGGTTGAGTTTGATGAAGTTCTGGTGGGTCTCAGGGTTCGGGATTTGATGCGGGCCGGGGTCGTTAAACAGGAGAACAAGCCCATCTGGTTTGACGTGTATTCGGCGTTTCCTCCTAAACGGGAAGCGTTACACGTGAAGCCCGTGGGGAGGCCGAGGAGACGCGCAGACAACGTGCCGGAAATCTTCTACGAGGAAGATCGGATTCGAGCGCAAGTTTAACAGCTGCTCACAGTGACATATTGGGTCTGGTTGGATATGTGTAATGCACGATGTCACCGAGTGTCTCTTTCCTGATCTTAGGAGGTTTTTCGACGCGTACGGGAGCGGACCGCGCGCCCTGGAGCTGCAGAGACCCGGCTTCGTCTCCCCGTGTCAGAGGCGAGACTGGATCAGAGTTTAACCGTGAACTTTAACTGGTGGTTGTTTGTTATTTCTGAGTTATTTCAGCCTCGTGTGTTTGTTTGCAGGTTTGTGATGAAATACAGGGAGCTGGAAAGCAAAGGCGACGTTCAGCCCGAGACGCTTTTTAAGGAAACGGCGAAGGCGCTGCTCGCAGAGGGGCTGCTGCTGAGGAAGAGAACCGGACCGGCGGTCGGTATGAAACGATACTTATGATTGTTATTTTATTACAGATGATCTGATCGATGCTTGTGACCAGCAGGCCACACAGACCCGTGATCCTCTGCTGAACATGAAGTTGACCGACATGTTGGCGGAGCAGCAGAAAGACGCGGAGACGGACCGTCACACATGAGCCGTGAAACACCATCAGCTCATTTCTGGTCCATCATCATCATCATCATCATCATCATCAATTGTGCATCTTTAAGAACAGATTTTGTTTGGTCATTTGTGGACTTTAAAACCCAGACAACATTGTTGTTTGTTTCTTGATGTCAGAGTTGTGAAGGTTTCGGCTGGAGAATATTGTAGCCCAGCAGATGTTAAAACTTCCCATTGACTCTGTCAAACTGTTTTACATTCTGTGATACAGAACTATAAACCTTTGAATGTTTGTGTAATAAAGTGTGTGAATTTAATCAAAGTTTTCTGAAGTTCATTAATATTGTGAAAAATATCAGCATTGAAAATAATAACTTTCAGTTTTATGAGCAAATCTATGAAT
The DNA here is from genome assembly GCA_036877545.1 of Yasuhikotakia modesta. Taxonomy (NCBI): domain Eukaryota; kingdom Metazoa; phylum Chordata; class Actinopteri; order Cypriniformes; family Botiidae; genus Yasuhikotakia; species Yasuhikotakia modesta. The sequence goes on along the minus strand of JBAJNP010002851.1, from coordinate 36,457 downwards.
ACATTTAAAATGATACTGAACAGTTTTTCCTCATGTTGGAAATGAAACCCTGTAATCTGCCAACATTTACATGTTATTCACAGTTCATTCATACCAAACAAACTCTAAACACTGCAACTAAAAGTACAATTATAAAAATATATTGTTGTAGCCCAAATTTCATCAACCAATCAGACGATGTGACCACAAAGAAACAGGAGTTTATTTGCATTATATAAAGTTCTTGTGAAATGAGTTGTTTCTGTATCAGGTCAGAAGGCTTTTAATGGTAAATTATTAGGATTATGGAAACTAAATCTAAACACCCCAGAGAATGTTGCTAAATTGTCTTTGTTGATTTTGGAATTTAAATACGCAGATTCATCAATATTTGGGTGCAACACATCACAGTCTCTGACTGAACAAATACTTAGTTTCACTGTTCAAGTCTCAGAGTTCCCACATATTTAAAGTCTGATCAAAATCTGACTCCCTGAGGTTACAACTAACCTGTCCTTACTCTGGTTAGACTCAGATGTGGAGAGGCCTTTAATAATAGGGACCAATTGGGTAACAGAAGAAGTATTTAAGCATGTTGTGAAATCTATACAAAAGCACAATCTGTATTCTTTAAAACCAAAGGCTTTTACATTTTGGGATTTTTTAAAGTTTTTTAATCATGAGAACCAAATTGACTACAAACACCTCCACTCGTGTTACTGTATATTTCACACCACACAGAATCAGTCAAACTACAACATGTTTTTAATAACTTTATTTTTTAATAGAACTGTACAATCAAAAAATCAAACTTTTCATGAATCTTGCAAAAAAACAACTGTCCTGTACTGTACATGTCCAAACAGGCTTGCTTATACATTTAAATAATCAAAAGATTAATTGAGCTAAGCAAACATTTTAAACCGTTCCTACCAACAGAGAACAAGCCAACAGATTATAGAGGATGGAAATAAAATGTTCCCTTTTGACCCACCCACACTCAGTGTTTTTACAAAAGTATAGTGAGACACCTTATACACACACACGTGTGACAAGGCGTGATTTTCCCATGACAGGAGAGTGTGGGTGAAAACACAGACACATGTTCTGATGATAGGAAGCTGTCAGTGAGGATGAGTATATGCAGAGCAGTTGATCTACAGACCTAAAAACTGACTTACAGACACACAGGATAACCCACATAACAGGCTGTACACACTGCCACAGGTCAAGAAAATCCATTCCTGAAATATAAAAAAAACAGTTCTGCAACAAAAGACACACATGAAGAACTCATACCTGAGATGGTTGCAAGCCAGCTTAGAACCTCAAGATTGTGAGAAATATTGCAGAAATACTCTGTAGCATATAGTGTGTTACTTGTGTAGTGTCTAAACACAGATGTACACTCGACTTTAGTGGTTATTTACGATGCTGTCAGTCGATACTAAATCTCTGCTACCAGCAGGTTGTAATATTTCAGAATAAAAAAAGAAACAGCAAAATGTTTTTTTTGCTAAATTACTGTAAATACACAAACTTTATTTAAAGAGCTCTGAGGTAACTGGACAATGCAAGCAAGCTTAGTGAAAGTCTAAAACTGTACTGCTAACAACCAAAATCAGTTGAATAACCTTTAACCGGACTGACCGCCTGGACACATCTGAGACAGGGACAAATCTTACACAGGAACGTCCCAGCAGCACAAACAGGGAAAATTCAGGCCATAAAGTGAATTTAAGCAAGAGAAACATGATCAATAACCAGCACATATACAAAATATTAATCAATTCTGTGCCATTATTATTCTTTTCAAACAAATGACATACAGTGATAAATCAAATCCCACGTACAACCAGCATAAATAAAAAGCATGAATAAGGCTTAAAGCTTCATCTTGCAGGTGAAGTGAGTTTCTCTGGTGATGTGGACGACAGCAGCATGGAAACAGTGTTTCTGTTACTTACAGGATGCCGGGGTAAACGCAGACAGTAATGATGGTTGCTATGGGTTGTGGTACGTGACGGTAAGAGCCATTGGTGGACATGAATTAGACGTGCTCAGAACAAAACATGCACAGAAACACACACACAGCAGCAGCTTCATCTTGTATTGCGATGCTGTTCGATCTTTGCAGGGCTGGGCTTTGCAGGGCTTTGTGTTTGCTGCAGGGCTGTGGACTCGTCCTTTAAAAGTCCGGTGTCAGAATTTACAGACTCGCCGATCAGCGTAACACAAGCAGACTGACACCTGCTGTTGGGCTTGTCCAACACATCCCGTGTGTGTGTGTGTGTCCACACTGTTACACAGACAGATGGATAATATGGAGCTGTGGTTGTTTGTCCTCTCAAATTGTCCACATAGACAGATCAGACCAATGAACAGATTTCCCAGCATCCTCTCTGTCATGAAGAGAAACATCAGACCAAACAGTGATGGGAACATGATGTCATATCATCGCAGCGTCCTTTCAGCAGCAGCTGCAACCAGCTTTAATCTCACCGTTTTCCTCTCAGATGTACAGATTACAGACTTTTATCCGCAGTGTAATTCATTCGGGTTTGTGCTAGAAGGGGTCGGAAGGAAAACCATTCAATTTTCTTTAATTACAATATTGAAATTTACACGAGCAGAGAGTCAAACATCTTCAATTCTTACTGTGTGTCCAGTCTTCAGTTTTCATTTTTACAGTTCATACATTTCATATGAAAGGAGGGAAAGAAAATAAAAAAAACTAAACGCCAGGAGGGTCAAGAGATTTTACAGTCCGGTGACGTGAACTTCAGTCAGGAGGTCAAACCTGCAGATCTTCATGATGAGGGGGATGAAGGAGGAGGGTGGGCCGAGAAGTGAGGGAGGAAACATGGGGCGAGAGCAGCTCTGGAGGATCAAAAACTGTCCACCCAAACGCCAAACCCTCGCTCTGCCAAAGTCCGATTCAGCAGAACCAGCTAGAAAAGAACCAGGAAACGCGTCACTCAAACATCTGCCTTTAAAACGAGTGACACTGAAAAACTGAAGTTATAAAACTTTAAAACAAAGAATTTCATATGAATGTTTTGCACTTTGCTATGCTAATGCTGATGCTATAGAAGAGCGTGTGGGTTGTGCTTGTCAAAGCAAAATTCTAGAGTGTTCTGAGTGGTTGCCAGGGTGTTGCTATGCAGCTTTTGTGGCGTTCTGGATGATTGCCCACCGCCTCAGGTCATAGAGTCCAAACACCAGTCATGCGTCACATTCTTAGTTAAAACATTTGAGTCTCTAGTTTACAAGAAATTTCACCCACTTCAAGAAATGGTTTAGTAAACAACACAAGCGTCACTCATGACTACAGCACAAGCAGTGCAGAAATGCAGCAAATATTTTACAGTGTTGTTGTAAATGAGAAATCTCACCTCGTCTCCCACCATGTTCCACATGTGAACTAAGGGCAGCCCCGTGTTGTTGTCATAGTTTGTGACCTACAGCAGAAAGATTCTCATTACATCAGCACTCAGTGTAAACGGTGCAGACATTGCAGATACGACTCTTTCAGGAAAGACGTACCTGTGTCAGTAAGGGAACTCCTCTGGTCATCTCCTCCAGTGCAGAACCGGCCTCAGCGGAGAACCTGTCCTCTCCTTAAACACAAGTGAGGACAGTGAGACTCATAAATTGACAGAAAATCTAAGTTGCAAGACTGAAATGAACAAACCGAACCTGGCAGAGGTGCGATGTTGTCCAGTAACACTTCTGTTCCTTGGAACGGTAATGTCACAAAGTCCGACCTGACAAGAAAAGTTATAGAGTTAGTTCTCCAGAAAATAATAAATCATTATCAGTTCATCATAATTAAGTACATAGGGAGAATTCATTCATTTGAGACAGACTGGAGCACTAATTGTAAACACACAGCAAACTGTGAACACACCCAGAGCAGCACTGCAGAACCCAGGGAACAACGAGGTTCTAACCAGCAGACCACTACTTCATCTCTTTAATTACAGCTACTGTGGTTTCCTTCTCAAACATCTCAGAACATAAAAAAAAAATCACTGATGGAAGAAAATCCACCTGATCTGACGAAGACTGTCAATCTTGACTCTCTCATAACCTCCATAATCCACATATCGGATCTCAACTTCATTCGAGTCTTTGCAGTAGGAGATGACCTGCGCTCGCCACCAAGCGCCTTCAACAGCTGGAGCCGCGCAAATCACGCCAACTGAAGATGTGAAAAACAACATGAGGAAAAACAGCAATGGGAATCTGGAAATTAAGGAACCATCTCACAGAACCATCTTACCTTCAACGGGTGAGGGCAGCGCGGGGGTGCCGGGCTGTGAGTAGCACAGGAACATCTGCTGGTCCAGACTGCGGAGGGCGTGGAACGTCGGGTGAGTGTGTTGCTGGACAAACATGTGGCCGGCCGATACGATATTCACCACAATCACCTCCACCGTCACACCGTTGGGCAGAAGAAGCTGGAAAACACACACAGTCCCAGATAAACATGAGCAAGAACGTGTGTGGAGGAGGATCAGAAGAAGATCAGAAGGAGAAAGGAGCAACACTTACCCAGGAGGTCATGGGCAGGGAGGGCAGCGTCAGCGAGGGAGGTGGAGCATACAAGTTGGTCAGATCAAGATCTTTGAACTTCTTCCCGATCAAGGCCAGCGCTTTATCCACCTGCTGTTGGGTTCCTAAGAGCAAAACAAGATAAAAACAGTCAAGAAGATCATGCAAACACAACAAACACAAATAATGAGCAGCGCGGCCACGTACCTTCTATATGGCAGATCTGGAACTCTTGGGTGTAAGGCAGGGTTGAAATGTAGATCTTTGCACCAGAGGTCTGCTTCAGAAAGCTCACATATCTCCCCTGCTTGCCGATTAACCGGCCAACAAGATGCTGCAAAATCAGAGTCACAGAGTTCAGAGTCATTTATAACCTTATAACACAGAGTTCCTGAAACTCAACTGCACTGTCTGCCAAATACACAAATGTAAATATCTGCGTGGAGCTCTGTAAACATCCAGACGATACACTTCAGCACTGAAGAACAGGTTTGTTTAAAGACTGGACCAGAAGAAACCCACCTTTGGCACCTCGATCTCCCACACAATGAGCTCTGAGGTCTGTGACTGACTCATCCGGCTGCTGAGACTCTCTCCCGTCCCCAAAGTAGAACAGCTGTCCACCGAATCCATACTGTTCACATCTGAGCCTGTGGACAGAACCAACAGCGTCTGACGTGAACGAGAATAAATCACACAAATACTGCAGAACTTTAATCTGTAACTTGTTTTGGGTGAGAAAACAAATCAGTTATTGAGCATTAAAGATGGAAACAGGACCTGCAGTTTTGTGTTTCAAACAGAGGTGGTGCAAACAGATGCAGGTAACAATAACAAACATGGCTAGTACAGATGAGAAATTAAACCAAACTAAACAGGCAGGATCTTTAGGACTGACAGACATGTTCTTCATCATATTATCAAGCTAATGATAAAGTGATCTTCTGACATAAACACACACTTATCTTCACATCTAAATACTTCTGCACGTCTTTTAACAATAAAGAAGCGCTGACCGCTATCCAGAAACAGGAGCTGGAATAACAGAAGAATTTTCTGGCTGGTTAAACATCAAAAGAAACTCAGAGAGGAAGAGTCACTGATCTGTGTAAGGAGACGCTGTTGTGTGGAGCAGTACAACAGCTCGTGTGCTGGTGCTCATGTAACACTGTTTGGAAATTTGAGAATCTGAGGTTTCAATTGGTGAAGAAAACTTAGTGGCTGAGGGAAACCTCAACGTTTGACTGACACGGCTTAATATTAACTTTATTTAAACATGAAATAACTGGCTTACCTCCCGACTGATCAGCTTCTGCCTCGCTTGTGCCGTTCAACCTCGCTGCCTCACCAACCGTCGCCACATTCTCTGCTGTAAGCGGAGATTCCTGAGGGGCGGTTAGACTCCCCTGCAGTCCGTCTTTGTGACCCTCTGAGGTCCCTGAAATGTGAATGAGGTCCTCTTTGCTCTCGGACACAGCTGAGGACAACCCCGTACTGTGGAGGTCCTCACTGCTGACACCATCCTCAGACTGACACGTGCTACACCCCGAGTCCTCAACGAGCGTTTCCTCCTGCAGCCTCGCCACAACCTGCGTCAACTCCAGCTGCTTCTTGGTCAACAAACTCGTTTCCTCTTTCTCCGTTTTCTCCTCATTATTTTCCGGTGCCTTCCACAGTGAAGGTTCCAGACAACCGTTGACCATCTCATCTTCTATCTGTGGGGCTGAAGCACTCAGTACACACAGCTCTGTCTCTTTGTTGGCTTCACTTCCATTTACAGGCGGCGTGATGCTAGCAGCCGTCCCCGAGCCCTCGCTGTGCTGGAGCTCACAGCTGCTGACTGCCATGAGCTCCTGGGTGGCTGCCGAGATGACCTCAGTGATCAGACCTGCCGCTAGACGCTGAAGTTCTTGCACATCTGGACCGTTTTTGGAGGCCGGGCCCAAAGCTCTGTTTTCGTGGTGCAGAATCTCTGTGGAGCTTTCTGAGAGGGGTGTGCTGGTGTTGTTGGGTAATATGCTTAGACACAGAGGTGTTTTTGGGCTCAGCATCTCCAGTGTTCCAGCTCCACCTTCCATAGATGTTGTGGAGGCTAGCTCAGCATGTGTAACATCACCAGGCAGGTTCTTAACACGAGCAGGAGCTGAAGATTTAACGGCCACCTCTCCCTCAGGCTCAGGCCGCTCTGCCTCCACCAGTTCTGCAGGGCGCTGCCTGTTTACTGGCTGTTTTTCAGCCTGTTTCTTGACTGGGGCAGTATTTTCTAGAAGGCTCTCCTCCACTGCTTTTGTGGGTGTTGAAGATGAGACCGGTGGTGTCTGTTTGGTGGTCTCTGGTTTGCTTTGTGGGGGGACTGATGTTGTTTTGCTCTGTGAAGCGCTTAGCCGTCCGCTGGCCAACACCACAGGAGGAGAGCCGAGAACCTCTTCTGCTGTTGCTTTTATCTCCGGCGTGTGAATTTCTGCTCCAGCTTCCTGTTCAACAGGTCTGTGCTCTTTGACTTTGTCCCGACTGGTCCTGAGGCGTGTGCTGCAGCCCGTATCCACCGTCCCGTTGCTGCCCTCAGCGGGGGGAGTCTGCAAGCACATACCCGAGCCCTCCTCACTGTCGAGGCCGGGCAGACGCTCTTTCTTGCGAGAGATGTACCACCACCAGCCGATGAGCGCCAGCACTCCAGGAAGCGTATACGGCAGAAAGGAGCGGAACCTCAGTGGCATCTCCTCTGGACCCTAGCAGCTACACCTGAGGAGCAGCAGAACATCACATGGTTAGAGAGCCACTCACACCAGCAGATGTTATTTATTACCCTTACGTCATTACAAACCTTTTTCTGCCAAACACAAAAGATGATATTTCTTATAAATATGCTGGAAACTAAACAAAAATGTCACACTGTTGGAATGACATGAGGGGGAACAATTAAAAAAACTTAATTTCTTGGTGAACTGTCCCTTTAAACCATGTTAACATTTAGGAATATTACCTCATAAGATAAAAACATTTCATATTAACAATTTGGTTAAACATTTTATCATCAATTACATTCATACAGCGGCTGCTACACAATCAAAAACACAAAACCAACACTGAAGGCAAAATATGACTGTCTGTTATAAATGTGCTTCTGTTGAGTTTCATTTTTGGTTAAATAAAGTGTTGCTTTTTTCTGCTGCTGGAGAAACGACAGAAATGAACGAGTGAGTCATGATGGGAAATCACACCCTGTGTTCTGTCCTCTGTAATAATCTCACACCTCTCTGTAATATTTAGAAAACAATAAGATTATATAAAAAGCACGAGTAGTTAACACATTGTGCATATGTATAATAATACAACACACACAACAAATGACAATAACTCCTGCAGGAATGCAGTTATTATCATTAACACTGCATGTTAAACCTCTGGTCTGGCTGCTGTAAGAGAGACAACATGACTTTTAATGTCATCTGTTTGAAACTCCAGTGTGTCGGTCCTGCCGCTGACTGAGGCTGTTCCCGTGTGCGAGTTATTAAAGGACACGCATGTGTGTCTTTCCATCAGCCCAGCCCTCCTATCCTGCCCTGCACAGCTACCACAGACAACTGCTGCCATTTCCTCCTGCAGCTCAGAGCACAGGCTGTCAACTACCCCTGCCTGTCAGTAACTTTATACTCGCTGACCATGCAGCACAGTTAACACATTAAACACAGTTAACACATTAAACACAGTTAACACATTAAACACAGTTAACACATTAAACACAGTTAACACATTAAACACAGTTAACACATTAAACACAGTCAACACAGTAAACACAGTAAACACAGTTAACACAGTTAACACAGTAAACACAGTAAACACAGTTAACACAGTAAACACAGTCAACACAGTCAACACAACACACATCTAATACAGAGGTTCACAACACAGTTCAACAAAACGAGACCCTTTAAACTCTTATCAATAGCACAACTTCAGCAACACAGTAAAATAAACGGCTTCCTGTCTTAATACCCGTTTAACATTGAGAACATGAACCACAATAAAGTTAATCTGACATAATAAAACACTTTATAGCATCTTTATATTTTATTATCTAAACGCAGCACTAACTTCTCATGTCAGATTTACAGCAACAGCTTCCAGACAAACAACCTGATTAAAGTCAAACTGTAATTTATAATCTACACAAATGTCTCAATGTACAGCAGCGACAGGAGAGACGCGCTCGCGCTCCACTGCTGCGCGGCGAGGGTTCGACCTTGAGGAGGCGTGTCGGTACGAGACACGGGAGAGACACGGGAGACACGGGAGAGACACGGGAGAGACACGGGAGAGACACGGGAGAGACACGGGAGAGACACGGGAGAGACACGGGAGACCTGAAGTGTCGTGCATGCGTGTGATAAAACGTGCAGATTTACTGTACGATGCATTTCACACCAGGACGTGCTGCCGGGTGTCAGACGTCTGCCGTGTGTCGCCATGCGTTAGCAGTCAAGCCACACGTCCAATGCTGCTATAATGACTTACAGGCGTCCGTGTGTCAACAATAACAGCTTTATCCAAAGAGCTTCTTAAAGGAATGAGATCTCAGCGCGTCTGGTGCGACGGTAAGAAACGGGAGATGTTGAGCTACAGCGCATCACAGGCCTCGTCTGTGAATGAATCGCAACCCCTCCGGTTAGTAACCGGCTCCGGTCGTGCCGACAAGCATCAGGGTTCAGATCTCCCTCCTATAACCGCTCAACCGAACCGGTTTCACCGGGGTAACCCTCCACCCTCCTCCACCAGAGCAGCCCTGAATTATCCATGCGGTGACGGGAGGCGCCGCTGTATTATTCAGCTGCAGGTCCGAGCGACATGCGCGGAGGACAAAGACTGAAGTCCCACCATACCACTGAGTCTTTACACGTCCACACAGATGCCGTCAGCCGTGAATCGGACCAAAGTTGCACGAGAACCAGGAGTTCATCCAGGCTGAGGACCGGCGGCGGTCGGAGCCGTTAGCCGCCGCTGCTAAAGCGCAGCCGGGACCAAATCATCTAACAATCCCTCTGGATACCGGTGCTGCAATGTCACACACGTACCGACCCGGAGGGGAAACCCGTTAAATAAAGCGACTAACACCCACCAGACGACAGTAGTGAGATGTTAGATGCTAAACGGGGTCCGCGTCTCTGCGCTACAAGCTTTAACCACCACAGATCAGCCATAAACACGATTCATACTCACTGTGTTTATGCGTCTCCGCACCGCCACCGTGAACCGTGTGGTTGGATGTTAACGGCAGGTGTTCCGGGCCCAGCGCGACCCGGTTCGGTGTCTCTCCTTCCCACGTGGTGACCGACAGACACGAGCTCCGGCAACAGAGCTGCGCCAGCTGCTCAAATCTCGCGAGATTACAGCGGCCCGTCACCATGGAGTCGTAGATGTTTATTATTATTATTATTATTATTATTATTATTATTATTATTATTTAAAGATGATAATAAAGCGGTCAGAGGTTTCAGAAAAACTCACTCATCCACGGGACCCTGAGATACAAAAGCATTTCATAATAATACCTTAGAATAACTTTCACATCATGGTATAATGACAGACAGACAGACAGATAGACAGACAGATAGACAGACAGGCAGATAGACAGACAGACAGACAGGCAGACAGACAGGCAGATAGACAGACAGGCAGACAGACAGATAGACAGACAGGCAGGCAGACAGACAGACAGACAGGCAGACAGACACATTGTTGTATCAGCTTTGACCCAGTGAACATTAAATCTAGTTTAATGTTGACACAGACACCCTGCAGGTAAAATGCTGTGCTGACTATTTTAAATGGCATATAAACACTTTCATCTAGTTGGTCTTTCTGGTTTGTTTAGAGTGAATCTCTGAAATTAAATCTAATAATGTTGCTCTTTCACAGGAAGCCACAGATTTCTAGCATCTTTCTGGCCTGAAAAACATTCAGAAATCTATTGTGGTCTTTTTAAAGACGGAAGAGAAACTTTTATTACAAACACTGTTATAATTAAATTGCCATGTTATACATGTACAGCAACGTTCTGCTTTACAAAAAAGCAAGTAATGCAATATCACATATATTTACACGTGTATTTATAGAACTTCCAGTTTCATACAAACATATTTACAAGAGACCCACTGATCACACATGACCAATGCAAATAAAAATGTGGTGAATGCATGAAAACACAAGTTGAATGATATAAAATAAACCACTTTTAGTCCGTTTATGATGAATACGAAAAACAGTTTAACTACATTTGCAATTTAAAAGGCTTGGGGACATTTCATGTGTTAAGAGCATCTAACACTGACTTCATTGTCATCATAATATAATAACAGATCAACATTCACCTCAGACAAAAAAACAGGAGTTATATTCTGGTTTAGGAACATAATCTTTCCAGTTTTGCTTAAAACACTTCAATCTGAAAACTGCTGTCAGGTGGACATTAGTGCCCTCAAATGATGTCTAAGTGAGAAAAAAAATACATGTTTTAATTTGTGTTAGTAAAACGTCAATCCACAAATGAAAACATTGATTTGGTCCTGAAACATGAAACAAACTCTCCTGCTCGATCTGAATGTAAATCTCTTTGGTGCAACGTTACACAGATGTCAGTGTTGAGAGATAAATGTGGTAAACGGGAAATTAAAAATGTGCACAAATATTTCCTGATTACCTGCTTTAATTCTGTGCATTATTCACACACACCTAGTGTTTAACAAACCAGAGCATATTGCACTGAGAGACTAAAGCCTCATTTAATGCCAAATTGAGTTTGATCGGTACATTGTGGAAAACGTCAGAGAATGTCTTGCTCTGATTCGTTACATCATTATTCAATTATAACTGTAAACAAAGCATCACTTTTAACAATGTTTAAATACTAAATGTACTAAACATACTCATCCTCTGCTCTCCTGTAATCTGTCAACAACTGATGATATAACAACAATCACAATGCAATACCTTCATGTGATAATCGACAGGATTGTGTACATTTACAGTATAAATATTCAGATGCTGCTGTATGATATTTTTGCATTTGTATGGACAAATCAAATCGTACGTTAAAGCCACAACACATTTTCTTCATAATTAGTACCTGTTGTCCTTCCACAATGAAGTCTTGCCTATTTTACATACTGTACACTGGGATCCTGACAAAGGCACACAATGGATAAACCCCAAACGTGATCATTATTATCATCAACAGTATAATACACATATAACCTCCGGTCACACCCGATCTGGATCAAAGACATTGAATCTGGATCGCAATCCAGATTTTAAGCCTGGGGATATCAGGTTCTTAACAGGCTGTTGTCCAACCAGAACGCAGGTCCAGGATTATAGAGAAAAGGCTGATTGTGCCAGACCAGATTATTAAATTAATACTGGTCATGACTGTAGTGGTTGATTAAATCAGTTTTTCATTCTTGTATTTCTTTCAGACATAAAGTTTTAGTGCAGGAAGAACGACACCTCCTGATGCACGTTCAACAGTTTGGGAGCTTGAAGCGAACAGAGATGCGGTATGCGACAAATCTCGTGTTAAAAAGTGGCCGGACTCAAAACGGATGTCATTTCTGACACTCCTGAGTGTTTCAGTGCATCTCTGCGTTTATTCACACTCCTCTGTGTGTCAAACCGCCATCTTTATCTCTCCTGGACAGAAAAGTCCTCAACAGGAAACAAAACTGATCCGTGGAGAAGAGTGACAAGCGCTGCCTTGAATCTTCTCAGACGATCTTTTTGATGCTGGGGCGTTTGAAGCTGCCCGCGCTGCGTTGCTTCTGAACCTGGCTGGCTGAACCGTGTCGTGCTCGGCCGCTGGAGGAGAGACTCGAGCTGGGAGACATCTCAACGTTCTCCTTGTCGATGCCTGTGGAGGAGAAACTCCATCAGGTCACGTTTGAATGAATCTGTTGTGTTTGTGTAAATTACAGAAAGATGACAAACAAACACCTTCAAATAAACATTTCAAAGTCATGAAGTTTGACATGGAGTCTTCTCTCTGTGCACTACATGATCACGCTGAAGGTCGCATGCAGAAGTTCTGTCAGCGTTCATGTCTCACTACAGAAAACACTCCACTGAGGTTTATGTGTAAATCATTAGATAAGGCCTAGAGGAGCTACTTAAGGTTTACATGACCCACGTAACTATAACAGTGAAAGTGAGTTTATACTAGACCAACAATATTACTAATCCTGGGTTATGAATGTAATGGGCAAGTTGTTTAGCAACATGCGAGCAACCAATCATCATCATCTTCACTGCTTGCCTCATTAATTATTCATGTGCTTGTTATACAGAAGATTCCAGAAACATTACAATAATGTAAACTTGACTAGCTTAGAGAAAATAAAGGTACAGTATGAAACGCAGAACTAATTCATCCAGGATTATGTTGACCCAGGGTTAAAAATGACGCTGCAGTGTGAAGGAGGCTTTTAAAAGTGCAGCTGTTATTCTGAGAGTTTGTTTACACCAGCCCTTCTGATCTTATTTTCACACTTCCTGTGACAGCGGCTCGCCTCTGCTCTGATCCCTGCAGCTGGTTTATAGCTAACAGCTCCATTAGAGATGTTTCCACACGAGGAGGTCATTGAATACCTGAGAAGACGCGATGAGATGGAAACACAGCCGACAGGCAGGCAAGCTTCAGAGACAGCAAAAACAAAATAAAAGACATGAGTGACATCCACGACTCAAAGGAGGACAGGAAGGACAGATGAATGGAAGAAACAGGAAATCAAAAAAAAAATTCTCAGCTCATAGAAAAGTTTTTTATCATAGCTAATGAAAGCAGTTCTGCTAAGCAGCTGTGAATGTTAGGGCTGGGCTTAGAATATTCATCATTACTGCTATAAAATGAACGTTTCATTTGGTCTGAAAGCGTCATTAGACTGATGTAGAGACTCTAATTTAAAACAAACTTGTCTCAAAAAACTGATTCTACAGCCAAGCCCTAGCAGATATTAGCTTAAAATGCAGATTAAATTCATATTACACAAGAGAAATTAGCCAGAAGGAATGTGACATTTATCAATTAATGATGATTCTATGTTCTATATAAATACATCTGTTATGAATTTACCTCTTTACTGGTCAACTAAAACTGAACAGTTTCACACTGCCATCACTGAAAGACAGTACAGATAAAAAATTACCACAGTCGGCAAACTATAGAACTGGACATTATTTGCCCAACACGGCTCTATAGTTTAGGTTTGTACCCGCTGACTTCGGTGGCCCCTCCTCTGTGCTTCGTGGGTGGGTGAGAGTTGGGGACCGTCTATAAACTATATGGCCCTCTGAATGGACGACACATTCCCAATGAAAAGGAGACAGAATGCAGTGAGGTTAATGAGGATACAAATGCAAAGCATAGGTGTAAAACGCACACAGTCCCTGTGAAAGATCTGAACACTTGCTGGCAACACAAAGCCTGAGAAACGCCACAGACTGTAAGCAAAGTTAACAGAATGAAGCTTTTGAAGGTTTGAAAACAGACCGACAACAGTTTCGACAACCAGATTAAAGTTAAATGTGTGATGTCAGCCAGGGATGTGCATGAGGCTTTGATTAGTTAGAGAATTCTTTTAAAAGTTGATCTTTTTTTGTCATAAGTAATGATTGATTTACACCTTCCCGTCTAAATCATACCAATTTAATGCACTGGGTGGCGCTGTACACAACATGTAATTAAAATTTGGTGCATTGCATTAAAAGCAGTGTAATTCCTAAAAGATTGGACCTCTCTGGTTTATTGGTTGTTTGTAAAGCCGGACACACATTACAGTTACTGTTACTCATCACTGATCTGTGTACAGATGAACACCGAGCAGATTCACATCTGCACTGACCTGGCGAGTGTTGCGAGGTTGCGAGTGATGTCATGGAGTTGGAGAGGTTGAGGTTGGCTGTGATGCTGAGCTGACTCTGGACGGTGGGCGGATACGGGGAGGTGGGCGTCCGAAGCGACTCCTCCCCTCCTTCCTCCTCGATGCCGGGAAGGTAAGTGTCAATCAAAGCATTGAGAAACTTCACCACCAGTTCAGCGTAGTCTGGAATCTGAGTTTGCTGCAGGACAGACACGCATAAGTAACAGACGAGCATATGCTCCTCACACAACTGTGTGTGTTCATCTTACCTTAGAGAACGGCCCGGCAAACCTCCAGAGTCCATTAAAACCGAAACCTGAGAGAGAGAGAGAGAGAGAGAGAGAGATAGAGAAAATAAGGTAATCAGTCAAGTTGAATGAAACAGAAAGAGAGAGTGAAAAAAAAGAGAGAGAGAGAGGCTTTACTCTGTAAACAGGACGGCTGGTACTGTGGTGGCGACTCCTCGTGATACACAACGTTCTGAATGATGCCGTGGACCGGGTTCAAGAGATTCGGGTCCTGACACATGGAAAGGACGGTGCTGATCTTGGAGTCCAGCAGGTTGTGGCTTGAGCAGAACAAATAATATAAATATACAGTCAGATTTATAGGTTAAACTGTGGTATGCAGTGTGTATGTATGCATGCATTTGTTTATATGTGTATATATACATTAATAATGAATTCTGGTGGTTTTACTTCCACTTACTAAAATAACTAAACAAACTGTGTCCGTATGAAGGACAGGCAGCACTTACACTACAGGAAAGACTTTGGGGAAAACCACACTGGCCTCAGCTAAATACTCGTACAGGATTCGCTGATGAAACTCGTCTGTTGTGTATTTTACCAGCGTCGCCTGCAGAAACACACAGAAGGTTTCAGAAGAGGAAGTGCTGAGGTACAGGAACCTCATGGAGAACATCTGACACACCAGAACTGTGAGGAGCAGCGTCTGAATCTTCGGGTCTGTGAGAACCTGATCATCCAGGAGAACGTTGGACTCAGACATGGACACTTTCCGTAAATGGGAGTTTGCAATTCGCTGAGTTTCTGAAATGATAAGATTCTCATTTGTATTCGTTTTTTATTTACTCTATATAAACAGATGTGTACAAACACAATCATTAGGCCTTCTGCAGAACAAACGCACCAATCTCATAATCGTTTTCAGACACCCGCCTCATCTTTGGAGGCGTTGTGATGCCCGACTCCATGTCTGGTCTCTTTGGGGCTTTGGAGTCAGAAATCAGGTGATCAAAACTCTTTCTGGTGCCTGTGATAAACAAAACACAGACATGATGAACATGCAGGAGGAAACCCACTGAACACAGTAAACCCACTGTGCTCTTTCAAGGTGAAGTAACATTCTGAGTAAAAATAAAGACACCACATGGTTCAGGTTGGACTCATACCCAACAGTTTCTTGGTGCTGGCCTGAGACGGCTGGCCCATGTCCACGCTCATGGATTTACGTGGACGGAGGCTGGACTGTCCCATGGTGGAGTAATGCGGCGTGAGGCTGCGATCCAACACGTTTGGAGACGCCCAGGGCTGGTTTTCCCTCAGCAGTCTGATGCAGAACAACGTGTGAATATTCACAAGCAACAATAAAATCAATAGTGTTATGCAATAGTGTTCCAAAAGTGTTTGGAACAGCAAGCATATATGACAGAAGTCAACAGGAAGTGACCTCACCTGCACTCCGGCTCTGTGTCATAAACCGTATATGTGTCCAAGTGAAAAGTTTCGATGCTAACGTCTGACAGCAGTAACGACTTCCTGTGTTTTAAGATGCAGCGGCTTCTCACCTCCTCTGACACCGTCAGCAAAGCTACAAAACAAACCTGTTTCATTAGCTGTCCTGAATGATCATTTTAGATTGCGGTGGGTTTAACTCACCTGCCAGATACGCCACGCTCTCCGTGTTCACCTCAAACTTATCACAGCTGAGGTGTTTTCCCACCAGCGCCAGGAGCGTGTGGAGAATACGAACGGTTCTCGCTACCGTGGTGGAGGAAGGATGTCTGTAACCTCCACGTGGAAACAAAAAAGATGTTTCATTCATCAAAACGTTAGCGAGTGCTCAATGCTAATAACTGACAACTCTAGCTATTTTGATTACATTTCATAGACGTGAGACACGGTAAGAGAATTCCAGCGATATAACTCTGATTTTCTTCTCTTACCTTTGAGTAAATGCCCCACCAATGCAAAGTTAAAGTTGGAAGAAAAGTTAAGTCCCACAAAATGGTCCATTTGTTTACAGTGCCATTCCAGCGGCTTCCGGATCTCCATGAAGACTTCCTCTGGACTCTACAGAGAAGAACCATCAAAGACTTTAATGCTTTACAATCTAAAACTGCAATAAACTGTCATAACCAAACAAATCTTCAGCGCTTCAGTGTTCAGGTGTGACAGGGTGTTAATTTCAGCTGGGTACCTTATCATTAAACACACGCAGGTTGTCCAGCGTGTGCAGGTTCTGCTCCAGTAATGCGGTACCAGCCGAGTACAGATTCACTTCATCAAGCTGCAGCACAGCTACAGCCACCCAGAACAGAGATTTGTGCATTGGAGAATCCTGCAGACACACACCCACACGCATACACACACACACACACACACAAGAATTAGCAACTCAAAATGTCAGTAAGTGATGTGTTCACGTTGTGTTCATGAGTGTGTGTGGAGACTGACAGTACCTGGTCCAGCAGTGGCTGGAGTTTGGTCAAGGCGATGACTGTGGCCTCTATCAGGACTTGGCTGTTGTAATTATCCGGCCCCTTTAAGCAGCTCTCCAGCCCCTGTGAGGAACAGCACCGCTCAGACCCACAGCAAAATCATGGGAATATGTGGTCGCTATAGTAATAGTGACTGTTGTTTAAACTAGTAAAATCAGGGTTCACTGTCATTTAAAGGTAACGTTGTTTTAGAACCAAAAATGAAAGTAATGTTTTTTGAAGAATACATGTATTTCAGACTAGTCAGGACTATAACTAACCCGGTCGATGCTGAGCAGAGGACTGGCTTTGCTGAGAATCCGGATGATCTGTTTGAGTTGCCCGTGAGTCACACGTTTACTGATGCAGCCGAACACCACCAGCGCTCGCGGCTGGAGCGACGGATTGTACTGGAATGCAAATCTATCCACAACAACAACATAAATATCAACCTTCAGACAACAGGAACGTCAAACTCGTTCCATAACAGAACATTTTAACCCACTTTTGGGCCAGTTCAGTCCACTGGTCCAGCCATTTGCATCCTGGAATGTCTCTCATACAAGCCTGTCAAAAACAAACATCAATGCATTAAATCAAATGAATACAGATAAAGTTCATCCATGTTGCTACACAGACACACTTATAGTCCCTGTGAATGATAGTGACACACCTCCATGATTTCCAGCAGCGCCTCTGTTACTGTTTCCAGGGACGACAGAGCAAACGTCTCTCTCTCATAGGACCCGGGTGAGAACGAGCGATCTCTGTAGCTGGAGCGGAAGGCTATGACTGCTGCAGACTTCACCTTACTGATGCCAAACAGCAGGTAGAACTTGGGCAGGGAGAACTCGGTCAGACTCAGTCGCAGAACCTGTTTTGTCTCCTCTGCAGAATCAGAACCGCAAAGCAATAAAGAATAAGTAAGTGATGAAACTGCGTGTGTGATATTAAGAGACGGGAGGTAGTTTTAACAGCTGTGTGTGGTGAGGTTCTTTCTCACCGCTGAAGTTGAGCTGTGAGCAGGTGCAGAGCGAGTGGATGATGTTGATGACCAGACCGTGTGTTGACGCTCTGAGGGACAGCGGCCCGGTGGCCACCAGCAGGGTGACGACGTGGAACAGGTACGGCAGGTGAGCCGCCACGTCCAGAGAGTTGTTAAAGGAGAGCATCAGCATGTATCGGGCCAGGATGGCGATGTCGTCCCACATCAGGTGCTGCTCCAGCGTGGGTGTGGGAGACAGACACGTCTTATCAATGATCTTACACATCCGGCCAATCACCTGCAGCACAGGAGGTACAGGCAATACAGTCAATACAGGAGATACAGTCAATGTAAAGCAATTGTGGTGTTATACATTGAGCAAAGCATCTCAGTCACACACACAGACAGACAGGCACACAGACAGACATACACACAGACAGACACGTTTAAGATGTTCTCTGCGTTGACTCTGTGGGATATTAGCCATGACTTGATATCATCTCAATAATAATATGTCTGGTCTCTCATTTAACCTCAGAGTCTCTGTTATACGAGTGTCAGAACCAGTAAACCCAACAGCTGCACAAAGACGGGCTTGTGCTCCGGTTCCCGCTGTGACTTCAGCAGAGACTGGCACATGCTAACCAAACAACGGCTGCGTCTTAAACAGCCCCCTATACCCTTAATAGGGCCATATTTGAGGGCACAGCCATTCTGTAGTTTTAAAGTGAAATGAAAGAGCACATCATGTAGGGAACTCATTCAATCCCATAATTCAATGCAGTAATGAGTGTGCAACCCAGCTCTTTTGTTCTCTTAATCTTTTCTTCAGCTTTTTAAGCTTTTATTAAATTCTCTCATTCATTATAAATAAATATTATTGTGTAACATTTTTTATATTATTGTGAGTATGTTTGTGTATTTCTCTTTGCACAGTCCACAGCTGTGCAGACGTACACACATCACTACAGGTTGTGTGTATATATATATATATATAACTGTATATGTGAGAAATAGTGTAACAGAATAATCTCAGATCTTAACCGTCTTACAATGACGTCCATTGAGCGTAAAGACTGACAGTGGCTGATATAACAGGAGCGAGTGGCGGTCGGTTAACTATTGTCTGTCTGCGGGAACACAAGAGAGCATCTGTACACAAACACTCAGTGCTACAGATGCTGGAGAGTCGATCAGTGGTGAGGAATGAATCAACACCAGAGCGATTTAAAGCGGTAAGTTAAAATCTATTTAATAAAGTGTCACAGAATAATTAAGAGCGTAACGTACGAGTGTAAGACTGTGAAAGGACTGTTACAGGAACTGAAACAAGACTGGATAAATTAAGACTGGAAATAATGAACTGAATCTATTTCTTCGCATTGGACAAACATCATTATTTTAATAATCAATGTAAGAAATACTCAGAAAACACCAAAAATGGCAAAGACTGTATCTATTTTGTTACAATGCTAAGGGTGAATAAAAACAGGTCAGCAGGTTAAATATTGCAAATGTGTTTTTCATATTATAGCAAATGGTACAATTTCATAGTAAATATTAATGCTAGTAATTAATAATCAACATTAATGTCTGCATAAATACATGAGCATTATTACAGGTTATTATGACAGGAGTTAAACGTTTACCTTGCTGGACACCAGTTTGACGTTTCCTGAGGCCAACGCCACGGCCGTGTCAGCCATCACTTCAGCTTTGATGGACCCCAGACCTCCAGTGGCGCTGGTCTTTATGAAGCTGTCCAACACCACATCCAGCAGGTCTGTGATCTACAAACACAGGAGAAGCTGGAAACCTTCTCACCCACAGCACAACAATTAGCCTTTGAGTTTCTGATCACCTACCTGCCCCAAACTGCCCCATATCTTTGCCTGTATGGAGGGATACATCTGCTTCTCATTAATGGTCATGGTGATGAGTTTGTCCAGAATAGCCGTGACACGCTGCCGTTTGGCATCGTCGTTGTGTTTGCAGAAACGCACCAGGTTCCTCAGCCATGGAGTCATGTACTCCAGACACAGATGCTTCAGCTCAATACCTGAAGACCACAGGAATTCTTATAAAGGTCTCAAAGCTTTTGTGAGGAACAAAGTCAACGTGAGGTGAGAATGCATCAGAGGATGGTGAGGATTTAAATACTGACTTGATTTGCTGAAGCCCGAGATGCATTCCTCCAGAAACTCCAGCGTGAGGTGAGGTTCATTAGCCGCTAGCGTTTTGCTAATGGACACTATGAAAAGTGTGTTGTTAGCTGGGATGCACAAGCCAGATGTTTCCAGAAGTTGGCCTTCAATCTTCAGGTTGAAGGTGCAGGTTAGAGCACAAAGGAGGTTGTACGCAGCTGACCTGGTGGATGAATTATTAGTTAGTTAGCAGAAAAGTTATTTGAGTAGCATGTATGTTTCACCTAATGTGTAAATAAACATGCTATATATATTAAATCTAAAAATGATGGTAAATTAATGAGTTTCTCAGAGTTTGAGAATAGCTTTGGGGCGATTCAAGAGCCTCAGCTGAACTAAAAGACACAAAGGAGCCGTATTAGCATTTCTAATCGGTCAACAACAAAGACAGAAGCCTGCAAATAAAGGCCCTTTGTCATAATAAGAGATGCATTCACACAATAAACGTTGAGCTAAACAACAGCCTGGGCAAAAACTCAAAACACAATCCCAAGATGCTTTGCAAAGGGCAGGAACTCACCTTAGACTGGGGTCTGAGCTTCCCAGGTTGAGCAGGGCGATGTTGAGAAGGGTTCCCGGAACATCTTTGGGCCGGATCTTGGTGTGCTGCGGGATGGAGTCGGGCTGGGAGAGCTCCCAGCGTGTGCGGATGTGGATGATGGACTGAACGATGGCTTCACACTCCTGGTGCATAAACGTGAGAGGGGTGCCCTGGTTAGCGATGGTCAGCGTGAACTGGTTCTCATCCACCAGACATATCTCCTCGATCTCTGAAGCGTAGTAGATGTCGTTCAGGAACACGGGTTGTCCCAGGACACGCGTTCGCTCGGCGGAGGTTACCTGTACAGCGGTGGAGCCCACCTGAGTAACAAAACAAGCAAGCAGGACATCCTGACTGAACACCTTCTACTGAAGATCCATACATACATTTAATGATTGTCATCAGAGTAAAGACTTTCAACCAGCAAAACAAAACATGTTTCTGGAAAAGCCGACCTAAGAACAAGTTTATACCTTTATGGACACTTTGGTGTCTTTGTGGGCAAGCTTCAGTGTGTTGTGGAAGACCTTCAGATCTTCCTCCAGTGCAAGTGTGGCCGCCGGCAGCTTCTGCTGCTCTGGTTCTATGTGATCAGCCAGACGGGCCAGCGTGTCGATGAACAGCAGCTTCTTGCTTCCTTTAAGACCGGTCAGAAGTCGCTCATGGTATTTGGTGTACTCCCGCACCCAGCTGTTACAGTTGTAGATGTACACGGCGGCCACGTTCTCGTAGGCAAAGTTAGGAAAGACCACAAACCACTTGGACAAGAAGTCGGTCTTGAAACGGTTACTGGGGCCAACATGAGTGAGATCCACCACAATCTCATAATGTTTGGCATAATAAGGTTTGAGGGTGAGCAGCACGTGGTATATCAGAAGATCTCCATTGATCTGCCCCGTTTTAAACCTAAGAGAGACAGAAAGAGTTTAACAGTCAAAAGTGGAGTGTTTTGAAAGTGATGCTTAAAAAGGATGCATTAATTGTGTTACACTCAGTTATAAGTAAACAGTTATACTGGGACTTTATAAGCCTTCAAAGCTGAGAAGTCTATTTTGAGAACTTGAGAACTATGCCTCACATGCAAACATTGTCTGTTATATAAATATAACCATATTTTCTCACCATATTTTCTACCACAGGTAAAAATTTAACTGCTGAAACTTAAATAAGGTCACAAAGGCAGAGGACAGGAAGAGACAACTGAAAAGTGTTGTGGCTCACAGCCTCAGTTCACTCATCACCCTCCAGATCTTTAGACAAACTCACATCATCTGCTTCAGTAAGTACTGTTTCGTTAAATTATCGCTATCTGTAAAGCTAATGCATTCTCACTGTGTAAAACACAATTCATTAGTAAAACCTTTTTATTATATAGTTACAGAGGTCAGAGGGTTTAAATAAACTCTAAACCAAACAAAGCAACTAGCGATTTAATCGATTTAACACATCATCATGGATTTGTGCTGCAGTTTGTTCTTTATTTTAAACAGACAAACATATGCAGTGTGATTTGTAAACTTAATGACGATGCTTCATTTCACAGAAAACCCAACACTGAAACAATGCAGCTGAGCACAGAACTCATGACGGACAACTACACCTCCACCTCCACCTCCAAAGATCTCAATGTCTCACTGGCAGCGTCTAGTTTGCCTCCAACCGGAGCATCAGAGATCAGCTGCTTCATTGACCAGCAGCTGGCGTTTATAGCTGCTACTTCTGCTGGTGGCGTCATTCTGGTCCTGCTCACCTCCACCATAGTTTTGGCCTGTTACATTTCCAGACTGAAAAATCACCACCGGACCCCTCGTCCATCTCGAAGCAACGTGGACCTGGTGAGCGGGACGGGTTACTGGGGAACCGAGAAGAAAGAAGGAGGCATCGTGGGCCCCTGTGAAACCAGCGTTCTTCTGGAGGAGCTCAAAACTGACGGCGAGGAGGAAGAGGTCCAGGATGGAGAGGCCGGGCCGAGTCAGAACATCTCCAGCAGAATCAGCGCTCAGAACATCCAGAGCTCAGTTTCCAGAGATTCCTGCTTGGATCCCATCAATGTGGAGAACATTCCTCTGATGGTGTGATAGTGGAAAGTTCTGGATTGTGAGGCGTCACGTTAGAATCTGTGGTGACATTTCAACCGTTTCGTTCGTTACCTTCTGCTCAAATTTCTGAGAAAGATTTGAAATAAATTCTAGTAGTTTAGCCACAGCAGGGAAACTTTTTTACAATAACAAAAAAAAAAACAAATTACAAGAGCAATTTAACACATTTGGTAACAGACTTTAATAAACAACTAACTCTGAATATCTGGTCATCTTGAAAGTAAATTCCTTCTGTTGGAAAGTTATACAAAGCATGTGTTAGATTCGATGGGTCACATGGGCAGTAAATAATAAGTGTGAAGTTTATGTCAAAATATTTCCTCCTATCCAAATTGTGTTAAACTGTGTGACAATGAGGGGTTAAAATGACACAAAAATGCGACACACTGCAGCTTAGAAATAAGGAAATTCTGTCAATCGATGGAAAATTATTTTGTGAAGATGAAAAAGGACAATATGCAAATAAAATGTTATATAAAAAAATAAGTTAAATAAGAAACGACTGTATATATTTGAGTCACATCATCTGATAACTTTTGTTTTTTTCCTCTTTTGTTCAGCTGTAGTCTAAATTTAAGAGAGCAACAAACTCAATGTATATTTTTCAAGACCCTTATAGCCAATACTGTACCGCCTCTTTGCATTTCAGCACACAATAAAATGCTAATGACAAAAAAATCTGTGTACATAGTTTGTTTTTTGCACAAGAGAACCAAATGTCCTCGTCTGTATCGAAACAGTGTTTGGTTATCATTTCAGCAAAAATCCATCACTGAGGTTTAAAAAAAGAAACATTTGAGGATCACATTTGAGGCATGAGATCACTTCTCCTAAAACAACTTCTGCTTTGTTAAGAATTTTCATAGAACTCAAGATAATCTGAAAAACCACAACTACTTTTACGCTCCCATTACACGACTCAACAGCTCATGAACATGAATGTAGCCTGAAATCTTCACCCTTCTGTACAACTCTCACAGTCACCAGTGCCTTCCCTCAAAAAAACGCTATTGGCTAAAAAACAAATGCAACCATTTCACAGCTTTCATTTCCTGTTGAGTGGCGGTTCCGTGTTCATCAGAACACACTTCAGTCTAACACACGCTGCTGTCTGGGTATGTAAATATTCATTGTTTTGTGCTCCATAAACCAACAACAATAAATAGATCATAGTACGTTTGTACCTATGTGTGTGTGTGTATGTGTGTGTGAGCCAGTATGTGTGTGTGTGAGAGTGTGTGTGAGCCAGTATCTGTGCGAGAGTGTGTGTAAGATAGTGTGTGTGTGTATAAACAGTAAACTAGATTATGAAACTACAATGTGACATTTAGAGTTTTACTGCCATTTTGACTGAAAAAATGACTAAATTACTAGTAAAATAACTACTAGCAACTACTAGCAACCTTCTATTTGTTTATATGCAAGGATCTAACAATGTAACATGTTCTACAATAAAAACATTCCAGTTTCTTTAGCTAAGCTTGCTTGAACATTGCCAAAACAATTTGTTGGGGATTAAAACTGTAAAAAAAAATGTTTCTTTGCAGGCCGTTTAAATTCACGATGCAGCACATTTCACAGGCACTCGTTGTCTTCATCGTCTTCTCACTACCATGGACAACAAACGGTCTTTTGACACCACGTGTTAAAATCAAGTGGAATCATGAAGATTATATGCCATCAGGGCTGAGGAACAACTCAACTGATGCTGGAAAAGAAAAGGTGGTTTCATTTTCAAGAAGCATCCAGGTGCAACATCTCGCAGGACAGAGTGATTCATCGACACCGGACGCCCATGTGAGGGGAAAAAGAAACATAGATGACAACGTACACAACCTGACAACTGCGTTAGCAGAAACCAGAACTCAAAAACAACAAGAAGACACAACTCCACATGAAGATCTTCTGAACCTGAGCTCCCTCAAACAACAGGACATCCTTGATTCTACACAATATGCATTCTCAACAGAACCATTAAGAACCTTACAAGCAGAACCTCTGCAGGAGGAGACAACCAGAGGCCTTTTAGATACGAAAGACAGGACACAGGAAGCCACACGTGAAACTCTCCCTACATCTGATTTCACTGGCTTCTATCATCCTCAGGCAAACAGAACAGACCAAGATAGCAACCAAACCAGTACCAGTGGTCTTCAAAGCACTCTGCCAACTCTGGACAATGAAGTCCCATCAGACCCCATGGAACAGACCCTCATCTCCACAGAAACACCTTTCACAGGTTTTAAAAAGACTGAGGAGAGAACAACCACACAAAGGGAGGAAATGACAGTCGATCAGACGACTGATTCTGACCGAAAGACTCCAACTACGATTAAACCAGTGGAGACCACCACTCTGAAGACCACCACTCTGAAGACCACCACTCTGAAGACCACCAGGAATCCAGTTGCCGCTTCACCCAAAAACAACCCTGGTCCTACTGTAGCTGCCGTGGTTGGCACCACTTTTGTATTAATGTTTATCGCCATCTTTGCCATCTTGGTACGAAAACGAAATATCCAAAAAAAGCAGCTGGAAAATCCAGACTGGGCTGGACCCTCACCATTTCTGGATGGTGACGTTCAACCCATGAATCCAGAATCTTTTCAGAGACGAGGCTTCAACCAGATCTCAATTTCTAGATATCTTTCCCATAGACTCTCCAAACATCTGACACTTCGCAGGGAAACGAATGAGGAAGTGTTCATGGGGGACATATTGGAAGGAAGCACATTTGGCAGAAGAAATCTGGAAGAGGTTCAAGCCCCTAATGGGATACCAACACCAGGACACAACTCATCCCAGACAGAACCTCAAAACCTCAGAGATCCAGAGTCTGCTGTCTCTGGAGACACTGAAACACCAACAGTCAGAGTGGATATCCACTCAAACGCTCAGAATGAAGATCTGACTGCATCTTCATCTCAGGAGCCTGAAATCAAACCTCTGCCCTCTTTAGTGTCTATAGACCTCCTCTCCCTTTCAGAAGAAACATCAGATGTTGGGAATGTTCCATCTGCTCCACCGCTGCCCTAAATCAATTACACAGACAGTCTTCACTGGAAATACACAATAATCACTATTAACACTTGAGTCTGTGCAAAAGATGTCCTTGCATTGTACAAATACAGCCTTACACTTTTATTCAATGTGACTTACTGTACATTCAAATGATAAATCATCAACGCTTGTGCTCCTTGGCCATCAAACCTACAACCTTTGCACTGCAGAAACAATCGCTGTAGCTCCTCTATAATTACTCTCTAACTCAATATAAATGCTTGAAGAAACCATTTAACAGCTTATCAGCAGCAAAACTAAAATCCACTTTAAAACATTATTTCTTCAAAATAAGAGTCTGTTAATAAGACTTACAGCAACTACTCAGTGTCTGTTATTTATAATCTGAGAATATAATATAGGAGAATTTACATTTGCAGGACATTCTGAAAACAAAATAAAATTTAATGTCACCTATAAAAAAGACATTTTCTAAAAATATTGCACAGAATAGATGATAAACACAGACGCTTACTGTGCACAGAAATAAACGCCGGGTTTGTGCAACGAGCAGCAAAAGTGAGAGGAAATGTCACAACAGTTATTTCAGGACACAACTATTTTCTGTCTATTGATTTATTTTCAACCAAACTCTCTGCATTCACTGAGGGTTTAGTCAGAAGTTAGATGCATACATACATCATTACCTATGAAACACCAAATATTCATCTTTACCAAGTGAATAGTTCTGAACTAACCAGGTTAAAACTAGCATAACAGTCAGCAGTTATCTACTGTGCAAACCACAAGCAACTGTCAAAACACTGCCGTACTATCTGCAGGCATTTTCAGTCATCAATAAAAATAATGTCATATATTTCTAAAATTGTAATCCTGGAATATTAACACGCTATGAAAGCAGTAAAAATTCAATACCATGGTAACATCACAACACTTCCTAAAAGTTATTATTTGAAGTTTGTGGATGTTTTCAGGGATTTGATCACATTTACTTATGCAGGTTTCAGCTCTTACAGTTGCTATGCAGGTGTTGTCACAGCTGACTGGTGTTGTCATGCTGCATTTGAGCTTTTTCTGACTGTTGAAACCTTTATGAAAATTCTTCCAACAAGTTTCACCCGACTGAGCGAAACAACACGTCTCAGAACATGAGCTCTTACCTGCGAGCGACGTAATAAAACACAGGACTGCCGCTCTTAGATGTGCCGGCTTGGTAAAAAATGTTGAGCGTCTTTAAAGCTTTGAATTCTTCCTTTTCATGGACTTGATGCCTTAAATAAAAACAACACTTATTAACTATTATTAAAACCCATTTATGTATTTTTAATCATTCACAACACGAAGAGTCTGTCACCTGGTCATAAACTCCTCAAACTTGGAGCTGGTGAGGTTCAGACTGGACCAGTGGGTATCAGCCACTGGTTTATGTTCAGGGGGGCCGAGATACGCCAGGAGAGTCGCCATCTTATCGAAGGGTCTGCGGCCCACCGCTTTATGATCCCTATAGTTTCAATTTAATACTTTCCCATCATTTCCATTAAGATGAGTTAGTTTAATACATCCTCAGTAACTAACTTAAAAGCGGTTACCTGTTGCTGGACAGGTATTGACCAATCCTCTCCTGGTTGTTCCACAACAGTCGGTGCAGCGCGAGAACGTTTCCGTCGCTGATGAACGAGAGGCTGTGATTCACTGAATCACTCGGAGGAGAATCAGACGCAATATCAAAAAAAAACCTGCAAACAACAAACACAGATTCAACATCTTTAATCACTGACTGAGATGAATGTCTTTAACCAGTGCAAACATTTAACCAGAGATGAGGAACTCCAACCCAAACCAAACTGAAGCAGTTCACCAGGATTACTGTTAAATTCTGACACCTGATGGATGTCATGAAACATTACAGCTAGTTAAACTAGATGAACTGTTCTGTGCAGATGAAAGACGATTTACCTTCTGGCTGCATCAAAGTTGCTTTTTACAAAATCATTAAAGGGCCGCATGTGTTCCTCTTTAGTGAAGAGAACGTGATTGGCAATGCACTGAAGAATCTACAGCATATAATGAACACAGTAAATAAATGTGTTATTCAGCACAGTATTCAAACACTGTATCCACACTACTGGTGTCCTGTAGCTCAACTGGTAGAGTGTAGCATTAACAGGGCAATTCGATTCCCATGAAACCCCACAGTCACTGACCTTAGACATGAGTTTGAGACCACGTTCGATCCTTGGAGGAGGTTTTTTGTCCAGGATTCCAGCCTCATACGGTGAGATGATGGCTGGGTTAATAAACCTCAGGAACATGGCGCTTCCTACAGCACCGATACTGTTCTGAGGAAACCTCTGATTCACCACCTGAACACATGAAGAGAAACAAGACATCAATCCCATCAAATCTTCAGTTCCTGATCATTTTATAATTTATAGAAGAAAAAGCTGATTACACAAATTACAGTTCAAAGCCACAAAAGTGTGAGGTACAAAGCAGACATTTTATTTTATGGCAGTCACCTGATACAGGCAGTGGCAAACGCTTCTCAGCTGAGGGGGAAACTCTGTGGAAGAGTTGATGATGGCCAGAAAGAAGCGGTCTGTGATCTGCAGCAGGTTCTTCTGGTTCTCCTCCAGGTTCTCCATTGGTTCTAACCTGTTAGGGAGACGGCAAATAAATGTTTATGGAGATGGAGTTCAGTGTGATGAGGTGTCAACATCAGTAGATGAAGAAGATGGACGTGCCTGGTGGGGTCCACCTCAAAACTGATCTGCTGCCATTCAGGTGTGGAGATGATTCCTCTCAGAAGTGGTTCCAGCAGTTTTTGGAGATACGCAGCACCATAGACCTGCGGATAAACAGCAGAAACAGAACACAGGGTTCTAAAACATCTACTTTCAGCATGTAACTTGCAAGTGATGGAGGGACAGCTTGATGTTACCTTAAAGCAAAAGGTCATGATCTTGCTGGCTAGACTGTTTCCTCTAAAGAGGGTCTGCATGGAGTCGGCCAGCTCCACTTCCTTTGAGAACATGTTCCACAGCAGCTGGTACAGCAGATGTCGAGAGTCGAACAGTGTCACCAACACCCTGGCCAGCTCGTCCTACACATCACCAGAACATTCATAATACCTGCTCTCCACTGACCAAGAAGGCAGCTGATAATTCACTCAATATAGCTTAACAGCAGTTCCAAAGTTTCTTTAAACACTTGTGTGGAACATGTTCTCACCCATTGGGAGCAGGGCACCACATTGGCCAGCGCCATGGCGATGGGCAGCTCCCCCTGATCTCCCATCATGGTGACCAGTTCAACGAGTCTCTCAAAGCGATCAGCCAGTACGGTCTCCGCTAGCGTGTCGAATTCGGTTCCCTGCTGAAGGATCTTCGTGAGGACCTCCATGAAGGTAGCACGTGTCTGCAGATCTTTATGGTACCCCAGACCTGTTTAAACAGGTAACAAGAACAGAATTTGTCCAGAATTAAGTGTGTGAGAAAATGACTAACGCTCTCTCACTCCTATCAACATTCACCGTATCAACATTATCAGCGAGAGCTTCAGTGTCTCACCGATGGAGTGCATCAGGCCGCTGTCCACATTGGCATTAAGGAGGTTGGACATGGCCAGAACCGTGCAGTGGCGCAGAGACGCCAGTCGTCTGGACATGCCTCGCTTACGTCCCGCCACCTGTTGCCCCTCCTCCTCAACCTCGCTGCAGTCGTTCAGCAGATTCATGAAGAGCGTGAAGTACCTGAGACAGGAGCAAACTTCTCAAAACCTGACCTCCTGAAATCTGTTCATTTCATTGTGTATGTTTCAGACTGTAGCTTTAACAACAGTAACAATTATTCTATGTATATTATTCTATATTATATTAATATAAATAAAATAATACAGAATAACAGCAGCTAAATTATAAATAAAGAAAATAACAGCATACAACTAGCAAACAGTAAACTGTCATTGCTGGGTGAATTATCTCTTTGAAAAACCCAAGACGATATAATGAGATTTTCAGAGACATAAATGATCTCACTTGAGAAACAGCTGAGACTTTGCCTCCATGAGCTCCACACCATCACCTTCCTCCGGCTGGAGAGGAAGACCAGCCAGCAGAGACACAACTGCCTCCATACTGGCCTGATCCAGATCCCTGCAGAACAGTTCTAATGAATGACCCACTAAACAGACGCTGCACATCTCATACTGGCACTTAAACTACAACACTGTACCGGGTCAGACATTTGATGTCATCATCGGTGGCCTGGTTGGAGGTTCCCATCACCCAGTCCGTGAGGTACTCCACCATTTTATTTCTGAAAGAAACAGCAACATAAACGTCAAATCATCTCTCTGCTGCCGTCTCAGACTGAAACACAAAACCTCCAGAAGGTTACCTGAACTTCATCTCCTGACAGAAGGAGAGGTCATCTCTCCGCTGCATCATCACCTCCACCAGCTGACACAGCCTGGTTTTGATCTGAATGGCATGGACCAGATTTCCTAAAATACGCACGTACCTAAAGATCACAGAATGAGGAGAAGATATATTACAATCATCTGTCCAGCAGGTGAAAAGCACAGAGAAAAGTCAGTCAGAAAAGTGGAGGTCTCACCTGACCAGGTTCAGCATCATGGTTTCGATGCTGGCCTGGCCCAGATGCTCTGAACTTCCTTCAGTGTGACTGTCCAGCAGGTTCTTCATGATGGCAATGGTCTGCTCCACAAACAGAGTGTTGGTGTCTGTGATGGGAACCTGCAGAAGACCAGAAACTGATGCTTACGTTGACCATCAAACATGAGCAGATCAGACATGACATCACATGCAAACACTGAATGCAGATCCAGCATCATTTTATTTTCAAAAACTGAATCGACCAGACTGATCCATGTTTGCCTTCTGCCACCTTGTGTCCAGAACCAGACATTACAGCTTAGAATAACAGAAATCACAGCCCATCGTGCTGCTGTGTGTCACATGTTGTGTCTCACCGGGCCCTGCGTGTCAAAGAACCGGCCAATGCTGTTGCGCAGTTTGGTGAAGAGCATGGGGTAGAGAGCCGGACTGAGTTCAAGCCCCACCAGGTCTTTGACGT
Organism: Yasuhikotakia modesta; assembly: GCA_036877545.1. NCBI lineage: Eukaryota > Metazoa > Chordata > Actinopteri > Cypriniformes > Botiidae > Yasuhikotakia > Yasuhikotakia modesta. Next base: position 5,345 of record JBAJNP010002851.1, on the reverse strand, counting down.
TGGTGCGAATCTGCACACCAACTTTCTCATGAGTGCAGACCATCAGAGACAGCAGTCGCTCCAGAAACCTGTTCAGAGACGTCTCGCTGTTCACCTCACAGGAACCCACTGAGATCATGGAAGTCTTGCGCTCCGTCAGGGGGCCCATGGGTGGGCTGTAGGTGGCCAGGCTGGGGGTGCTGCGCTGTTGGAGACACACCCCACCCAGAGCGCACAGGAAACCTGTCATGTTGATCCACTCCTGTGGGAAGAGAGAGACCTGCAGGAATGATGCAGAAAAATATCCATGTCGATCTGATGCGTCTCAATTCTGTTACCTGTCCATCTTCAACTTTACTCTTCGAGTGGTTGAGAATGTGTTTGGTTGCTTGTTCCCATTTTGCATACGTGTCTTCCCACGCCTGAGGGTGTGAACGAAACAACATCACAAAACGTTACTAGACATATGCAGTGAGTCCTTAAAGATACAGTTCACAACAAAACAAAAATACTATTATCACTTTCACATTTTTCAGAATATTTTTGTGTTCTACAGAAGATAGTCACACAGGTTTGTGTGATGATGGAAACAAACTGCAGATGGAGACAAAATCACCTCAATGTTTCCAGCTGTGGGGTGTTTTATCCTCCTTAGCAGAGCCATCACTCGCTTCTGAAGGGTGTTCCGGCCTAAACACACAAATCATTTACAGTTGCAATGTGTTCCCCAGAAGTAAGTCACAAAGGTTTTGAATGACAGCGAGTGAATGATAAAAGTGATTCTCTCGCTGAACTCAATGGCAAGTTTTGATGTTGTTAATTCTGACAGGGGACCTGTGGCCATTATGTTGCTGACGGAGGCGAGCTCCATGAAGCTGTTGTAGTTGGGGAGGACGGTGTGCATGGGCAGCTCGTCCGCACTGCAGCGGATGTCAGCTTCTTCGCTGAGGTGACGGAAGCAGGACATAGCCACCAGCACGGCCTCGGCGTCTGGACTCCACAGGAAGGTGTAGAGACACACCTCCAGCTTAGTCTGAGCCTGTCGGCTGATGGGGATCTGACTGCCCTGCGCGGCACGTTCCTGTCAGATAAAACACAAACGCTGCGTCTACAGAAATGAACATTTTCAGGGCCAGATTTTGTTGTTTAAAGACAGAAATTTTACTGTCAGACTGCTCAGATTATGGATCATGAAGTTGTGAATGAGGGTAAGATAATTGTACTTGATCAATAATTGATTTTGGTTTATTTTTTACCTTATAAAGTTACGGATTGCATCTTAAATCACTAAACTCTGCATGACTTCCAGATTTGTCTGTGTTTGTTTACCTTGTTCTTCAGCAGGAACTTGTTTCTGCATATTAGAATCTCTCTCAGCCACTTCAGAATCTCGGTGCTGTTGATCATCTGGTGGCCAATCAGCTTCTTACAAATCAGGAACAGAACCTGAGAGCTGAAGCGAGAAAAACCAATAAATAACTTTCTAGTGGAAAGCACAAAAGTTTCCTCCAATCAGGAGAGAGATCTTTGATGATGTCACCCACCTGATGTCCCAGAAGGTTTCAATGGTTGCCTCTGGGTTCCACAGCTCAATGGTTTCTGTCTGGTGTAACACCAACAGTGCCTAAGTGAGAATACAAGCATGATCGGGTTATTCTCAGGTCTGGGTTTATTCAGCTGATGTTCTGGGTGGACACTGGGTTCTGGGTGATTACCTCCATGGCTTCCTGGGACAGCTCTACACTGTGGTTGAGAGGAACAAGAGCAACCAGACCTTTGATGAGCTCAGCTGTGCTGTTCTGGATCTCCTGACCCGATTTGCCTGGATTCTGATGGAAACACAAGCAAGTCAAACTCAAACAGAATCAGAACCGTTCACTGATGTGACCCATCTCACTGCCCTGGACTCACGTGCAGCATCAGTCTGGGGTCGGCGTGGATGAGTTTGACCAGTGAGAGCAGCAGTGAGCGTGAGTCCAGATCTGTGGACCTCTCCTTAAACTTCAAACTGGTTGTCATTTTTTCTTTAAACGTCAGACTCTGCAGGACAAAACATGAAACTTTAACTTAAGACAGAAAAAGCTGCTGGTTTTCAACACGTGTGTCTTATAAGTGTTGTGTGTCTCACTGATGTCATCCTCAGAGGTGGATGAGAACCGAGACTCTGGATCACTCGACCCAGCGTGTCTGCAAACATGGTCCGCAGTTCTCCTGAGTAACAGTAGATGCCATCAATCTTCGGCCACCAGTCCAGATGAGACTAAAAACATGAACATCATCATCAAACACGAGGTCTGTCTTCTACAGCAGCTGATCTGCTCATGAGTTCATACTCACGTTGGTGATGATTTTGTGCAGCGAATTGACCAGGACAAAATGGAAGGTTGGGGGGGAACTCGAAGCTAAACACACCTGAACAAAACGATAATCTCTCTTTTAAAGAAATGGTACAATTTTTGTTCGTTTTTGATGTGAAGTTACAGTTTGCAGGTTAATGACGCTCACCTTGAAATGCTGGCTGTTTCGAGGGTTGATGCGGTAACACGACACAAAGCAGTCGATCATTAGATCCACGTCTGCGTTCTGGCAGCCGGCCCCCCTCGAGAACGGCTTGGTGGGGTTAAACAGAAGACCCTGAGAGAGAAGACAGACCAGAGTTACCACAGAACAACTGACAAAGATACACAATGTAAAATGCCCTCCTCTCACCTTAAGGTCCATGACGATGGACTGAACGAGGAGGAAAATAACTGAATTCTCTTCCCAGTTGATGTAAGTGCAGGCTTTGCAGAGTTTGACGCAGGCGACGGCTGCGCTCTCGGTCAACTGCCGGCTGCTGCTGTGCTGCCCCAGAGCTTTCCGTAGACTGTCCACGAACGACTTCTGTTAAAGCCCAAAACACACACCTCTGATTTATATCATGCAATCAACAGCCAATCGCAACACTGATTAATATGCAATGCAAACAGAAGTATTTGGACCAATCAGAGTGGAAGATTTGAGTGACCTCTGACCTTGTTGGCTTTCTCCTCTCCGCCCACATCTTTGGTGATGCTCTGCGCGATCTCAGGACACAGAATCAGGAGAATGATCTGCAGAGGCCAGACCGCCGCTTTTCTCTTCGCGCTCTCCGCAAAACTGTCCACCAGGTCGAACAGCTTCTCAGCACAGTCTGTGCACACAATAAACACTGCGGTTTAACCCCACCCACTCCTGTCTGATCAGCGAATGAGAGTTCACACACTAACGCCGTGTCACTCACCGGCCATGTCCGTCTGAGGTCTCTGATACAGCAGGGGAAACTCATCAGGGTAACACTCCACCCAGTTCCAGAACGCCTGTCACACACGTCACACTTACTATTATTACCTCATAATAAAGAGATCCATTAAGGAGTAAAACAAACATTTTAGCATCTACCTTTTCCAGACTGCTGATGACTGAAAGCTGGGCAGGTTTTTTCAACGCTTTGAATTTGAGAACGGTTTCTAAAGAACATAAGAGACAATGTCCTCAGCCGCTCAAGCAGTCCAGCAGACGTCAGAAACATTACAGCGCATTTTTATGACTTCTTCAAGAAGTCCTTTAATAAATCTTTCAGCATAATAACCTGTTCAAACAGCTTTATTATTGTGCTGTACCTTGCAGAAGTCTCTTTAACTTGCAGCAGTCCACACTGATATACTGGATCAGTTCAATGTCGTGGACATCCACTGTGTCTTCTGTACATACTGTGAGTTCCTGCAACCTGTGTGGAGACATCAGTGAACATCTGTCAGTACTCTATAAGGACCGTGTAGGTAATACTCAGTATGTAGCTAACAGCTATACAGCCCAGCATGAATACAAACCAAGACATTTAGAAGATGTTTAAAAGAGAGACCCTAACATGGAGCTCTGAGGTCTCTGGCAGTTACCTGGTGGAGATCCGGCTGAAGACGGCATTGAAGTTGTTGCAGCTGAGAGAGAAGAGCACGCCGGAGGCGGAGCTGCGCAGCTGAGCGGCGTGTTGTTGGCCCTCGCGGTACGAGTGCAGGAAGTGACAGATCTCAGGCAGTAACTGCTTCACCAGCATGGCTTCATCCAGCCTCAGGCAGTCCCTGGGTTGCTACAGCAGACAAACATGTATTATATAGTTGTATTTTATATATATATACATATATAATGTTTATATATTGTGTGAGGGGTTGTCATATAATTTCATTTTGTTTACGTTCATATTTGCTAAATCAGAAAATAACACAAAGCATCAGATTTTTGCAAAACTTCAGGATAGTGAAAGACTGTAAAATAATGAAAAATCTCTACAGGAAACGCAGCCCATCTGGAGATGAGGAAACACCTGCAAATGTAATAATCTGCTGCTCTGTCCAGAGGCTTCTGTCTGCGAGTGAAAGATTTAATCGTTTTACCAGGAGTCTGCATTTAATATTCAGGAAGTGGGACAGTCGAGAAACGGGATTGGTTGGACAAAGTGGTGTTTGGGCCGTGATTGGCTGCTCACCCCTGCCAGGCACTTCTCCAGTGTGTCCAGGATGATCAGCTGCGACAGATACAGATTCTTCTCCGCAGCTTCACCGAAAATCCTCTGTGAATGAGAACAAGAGAAATCCAGACGATCTTAAATACGCATCAAACCGAGTTACAATCGTTTGCTTATTTCACACACACAAACTCACCATGTTGTTCACATTTTTCAGTATGTTGGTCAGGCCGTTGATGACGAGGGCGAATTTGTACCTGGAGATGTTTATTAAACACTCTTTATTGTGCTCTGAGCTGATCTTAGTGTGTGTGTTCTGATGTCCTGTCCTGACAGGAAGCTGGAGTGAGAGACAGAGAAACAAACCAGCAATTAAATAATAAATATTAGCACGTCTTCCAAACTCTGATGCTGTAGCACAACAAAAACAAAACAAAAGGCAGACAATTTCTGTGAGGCTAGCAAAAGTAACTTGGTTTTTGACAGCATCAGATCCTGTCATCTGCTGACATCATTCAGACCAAATGCAATGATTGGAAGAACATTTTTTGGTCCTTTGCTTCCACAGATGATAAAACTGTATATAAACAAACTGAAACCACCATCAGGACAAAAATAAACGTCTCCAAACCATTTCTGCTAAATCCTCATCAGAATAAATGACACTATGAATATAACCAGACTATATAATAACTGGACCACCCTGCAGGTAACTATTGGTTATGAGGTTTGAGTGTCCTGACAGGTTTGAGTGTCCCGGCGCCCTCGGCTGTGTGGTGCTGCAGAAAAGCATGAGGCTGGAAATTAAAGTCTCAAGACTGGAGGGGAGTCATTCTGTTAAACCCAGGACCACCAACACACACACACACACACACACACACAC
>JBAJNP010002850.1:0-43923 GCA_036877545.1 Yasuhikotakia modesta | reverse complement strand
TGTGCGCTTAAGCTCCAAGTCGGATGCGGACATCTGAGTGTCCAGTTTCTGCTAACCTCTGACCCCACAGAGCTAATTAGCAGTATCACCACTAACACCACAGAGAAAACTTGGTATTTGTTCATTCATTTTTCTTCAGTTTAAAGGCTGAGGTTCACCTGTTGCTGTCTGTAACCATTACTGCAGAGAAACTGAGACACAACTGTGATATGTAGCGAGTAATTATAACACACTTCTGAGATAGAAATCCCCAATTAAAAATATTGTGGTATTTCACTTAAATCCATCGGCTTGTTAAAGGGTTTAAAATCTTTAAACCATTAGAAGGCTTTGAGCCCACAACTCAAATAATTTAAACTATAGTTAGTGTATATGTTGCCAAAGCTTATCTTGCTAAAATCATTATTTTTTTTTTTGGCAAAGCATATTTTTCATACTATTGTTTGCCATTATAGCTGTTAGTTTGTGAAATCACACCGTGACATAAACCATTCAGAAAAAATAATTTTTGTATTGTGTAACTTTGTTTAATAGTGTATAAGTGTGGAGGCTTCAAATGTAGTTAAAGTACAACAGCGTAAATGCCCCATTTGTGGATCAATACAGGGGCTGTTCTGCATTAAACTGTGTGTTTATCTTTCTGTGTTTTAGTGTCAGGCAAGATGAGCTGAAACTGTGTCTGACTGCACAGGGTCTATTTTAAGCCCTTCATGTAAGGCTGCAGTAGGACAGACGATTAATCTAATGTCTCTTATATTTTCTTTTGACCGGCCCACCCACAAGGGGGGCAGGAACAGACACACTCCCAGTGAGGGGTTTCTCTAATCACAGGTTTGCTATTGCACTTGCTTGGTATAGAACGAAAACAAACGTTTTAACCAACATAAAAACAACATGAATGTTTAAATCTGACTTGCTTGTGTAAGAAATCGGTTTCTCTCTTAGGTTGTGAACTATGGCAGTACAGTAGGAAGGGATGCGGTGTTTTTGAGGGGTGTCGGAGGGCAGATCTCTGGAGAACCTCTTGCGTCTTTGGAAATCTGTAGTTCCTGCGTTTGTTTGCTGCACGTTTACAAACGTTTGCGTTTAATCTGTGCATCACCTTAACCAAGAGCATCATGCGATGATGGTCACTAACTAATGCCGTGGAGAGACCAGATGCCCCCGCGTGTGTCGTAGCAATCATCGCCTGGTTTAAAACCACTCCAGGGTCGCATTTAACGCCGCCACTTAGAACCGCAGCAGATCTGGATGTTTTGGCTTGAATTAGGCGGCTGTATTAGAGACCGGCGTGGGGTGCCATTAAAATAGCAAAACATGGGGTTTGGGGACGCGGGGTATCTGTTTCACGTGCCCCTCCGGAGGCGCCAGCGGGCCATTTGAGACGTTTCTCGTGGGATCCTATTAGAGGGCATCGGTGCTGAAAGCTTCCCTGTCTGTCCTGCGAGCAACTCGGGATTACGTGTAGGGTCATCCCGGTACCAGCCCTACAATCCCACAGTACAAGTGCACTGTGATTTCCGGTCAGAGACCCCAAAGTTATGAACAAGATGAAATATTTCTGATACTTGGCGTGAAATGCACAAACATTTACTTTTTATCATGTAATTATAAACTAGCAACGTATTTATTGCCAGCAAAAGAACATTTCTTTATAGTTTATATCTTTTTACAGCTTACAGCAAGTATTGCTAATACCAAGTATAATAATAATGATATTGATTCTGATGTTGTTATTATTATTACTGTTAAAAAATGAATTACTATTAATAATATCTGTAGTTAAAAAGAGTGAATTTTGGTCACAATGAACTCTTAACATTTTATTCAATATATATATTTTCGTTCTATGGTTTCATTCTGAATTTAGGTATTTTAATTATATTTAAGAAGGAGGAATAACAAAAATAAATCATAAAATGACAAACTAGAAGCTGCCATTTATTTTCATTGTGAGGTGTTAAGAATAATCAATGAATAGTTGTGCTTAAATAATTTCTAACCTGAACCACAACAAAACTACACAATAATATACTGGAACTGTTCATTCTTGTGTTCTGCATGCTTGAAAAGAGGCAGAATTATTTCATTGCGGTTGTTCACAGCTTTTAACAAAGTTTGGTTCAATCCCACTTTGCAGAAGTGATGTGAACAGGTTTTGTCGGAGTGTTGCGCGTGTGGGGGGCGCGCCCCACGCCCCTAACCGCGAGAGATAAATGTTCAGACCCTCCAGTCTGAGTTACAGTCACCCTCGGCTCCTGCGTTTCTCATCCAAAGTTTCCCTTTCTCAAAGACATCTTCTAAGACGTTTCTCCTCCCGCTTAACATGTCCACCGGTTCCATCAGCGACGGGGATGAATTTCACGAGGCGGATTTGCTGGACGGGCTTTTAAAATTCGGTTCCGGTGAAGACCCCGGGACATCAAACGAGAGCACAGAGGACAGCTCCAACTGCGAAGGGGCTTCGGTTGCCGAACTTAAGGGGACCGCAGGAAAGCGCCGCAAGTCTTCAGCCATGCGCAAATCGGGCAACGGTGCGGCCCAGGAAGGCAAACAGGGCCAGCGGAACGCGGCCAACGCGCGCGAGAGGGCGAGGATGCGGGTGTTGAGCAAAGCGTTCTCCCGTTTGAAGACGACTTTACCGTGGGTTCCGCCGGACACCAAACTCTCCAAACTGGACACCCTGCGTCTGGCCTCCAGCTACATCGCGCACCTGCGACAGATACTCGCCAACGACAAGTACGAGAACGGCTACATCCATCCTGTTAACCTGGTAAGAAACATCTTAATAATTGCATGACATTTTCACTTATTAAGTGCAAAGATTCTCACAAACAGGATTTCGTTCCGCCTTATCTATAAATGATAATTTGACTAAATAACTTTTAGCCTTGAAGAGTTTAGGGTATTTTTATAAGGTAATAGACGAAGGGTGATGCTTGTTGTTTCATAAAGGGTTCAATTTTATCTGTATTATTTATTTACTTTACATACTAGCATGGGGAATCCCTGCATTGACCTTTATGTATTGAACTTTTTTTTGATAATTGTGATAATAACTTTGTTTCGTTTTTCACAGACGTGGCCGTTCATGGTGGCCGGGAAAACAGAAAATGAACTTAAAGAAATGCTGAACTCAGCACGTTTATGTGGGACTACAGCTTCCTGAGGAGCGAAATGGACTTAAAACATGGACTTATTTTAAGCATTTTTATTAAAGCAAAATAACCACATCATCTCCTAACTAAACACAAGAGTGGGAATATCTCTCTAGCATTCCTGTAAAGAGAAATTTATATCTATTTAAGTATTCACACGAAGGCCTTGCTGGTTCAAGGCAAGAAGTGTGAGTTTCGTTTTTTATCCAACTGTTTTTATATAGATGCTGTCTTCACTTTTTATAGAAAATGAATGTACATTAGTATTGAGTGTCAAAAACATCACGCTTTTGCTGTCGGCAGCTGATAACCAAAACTTTTGTAAATAAACATAACTAAAAGTTACAGTTTTAATGATGGGGAATTACTTTATTATATATGAACACTTTGCTGGATACCGTTTAATGCAGTTTCACAGATCTAGTTTGTAGCAGAGATGCGTTTTAAACACTGTAGTTTATTATAAGTGTTAAGGATTGATTATATGTGAAGTGATTCGTCTTTTATTGAACGGATAGCTCGTGTTTATTCTCGTTGCTTTGACCTGCGTTACCCTTGTTATCATATCTCTCCACCCTCTCTCTCAAAATCTTAGACGAGGGGACATGTCGCCTTGTCACTCTGCCTGCAAGAGATAACATGATGAATTTGCTTAATCGATAAACCTTCTTTTATCGTTATATAAGACAATCTGCCATCCGATAACCACAGTTCGGCCTTTTTGGAAACCGGGAGAACGCATCTGTTTCTTTCCTTTAAAGTCTCCTCCAAAACTAAAGATGGAAATAGTCCAGGGAATTAAAGCAGTCAGGCCAGAAGTATGTAGGCTGACGTGCGTCCGTGTTTAAGGTCAGTTGTTTTCAGACTGGTAACTGGTTCAGCTCTTCAATCTCGCGGTGGATGGTTGTTTAATTTCGCGCAGGGTTGTGACCGCTGTGTTTATAGCGCGCGGACAGATATTTATGCGTCACTCCTGCGAGGGTTCGAGCCCCGCGTCCCATCCACACCGGGTACTTACCGGTTAGAAAAACATTGCACCCGCCGAATAACTGTGTCCCACATTAAACCAGTCATCGCTGTTCTCTCGCAAAATTACTGAAATCCGCACAGAGAGACGAAACGGTTTGATGGCGCAAGACAATAACAAGCCCGCCGCCATCATCCATCACCGGGTGTTATTGTAAGAAGAGGCTGAGAGAGCGAGGGAGGCTTACACACACACACAGACACTTACACACACACACTTACACATACACACACACACACACACACACACACACACACACACACACACACACACACACACAGACACTTACACACACACACACACAGTCATAGACACTTTACACACACACAGACACTTACACACACACACACAGTCACAGACACTTACACACACCAAGTCACAGACACACACACGCACACAGTCACAGACACACACACACTTGCACAGACATACACACACAGTCACATATACACTCATATACACACACACTTAAACTTGCTTGTAGTTTTATATTAAATTCAACATTGAAAATATTACATGTATTTAGTGACGTTGTATTCGGTCTATTCTTATATATATATTATATCTGTCGTCTAATAATCAATAGCACGTTTTTTGTTAATATTTAAAAGGAGTTTTCCGTCCTATTTCCTGTGCGAAGCGCACGTTCATCGTATATATATATCAACAGGGATAAGGCGAGCCGCTCCATCACCGTAAGACCACCGCGGAGAACACTGAACACTGGCCGGGTCAGCTGCGCTCTGCCCGGCAGCGGGAAGAGGAGGAGGCAGGGGAGGGTCGGTCATTAGAAAGATAAAGTGGACCCTAGATTCCCATGCGCTGCGAGAAGATGGCTAATTGTTTTGTTGGACGGCTGCCCAAACGTCTTTTTTATAGTCCCAAAGTCTCTTGGCATGTGGTCTAGTTGCGCACACACGCATATTCTTATCTGCGGCAGATTTAAGTGTGTGTGTCTCAGTTAATATTAATGTTTCGTGCTGTAAGTTGTTTTAAAACAGAGTTAATGTTAAATAATCTGGAGAGTATCTGAAAGCGACGTGGTGTGTCTGTCACATTCACTCATAAAGGGCTTCATTTCCCTTAATGCGTTTTCCAGTGACACAACGTCATTATAAATTACGCCTGACGTGTAATAATACAGAAACTCAATGGCCAGGGCTTTAAAATGCTCCCCTTTATACCGAACAAGGTGTGAGATGAACCACATCTATCACGACACGATAGATTTCAGCACCCAGACACTGAACAGCGACACAGATATGAAATATGAAAATATGACGTGGCAGAATTTGCGCACCGACAAAATGACGCACAGGATAAACACGACATTGCGCTTTCAAATCCAGGATAGTTTTATTTTGTGTTGTTATTATTATTATTATCACCATCAATTGCATTCCTTCTAGACAAGCCTGTTATCAAAGTTTAGTGGTGTTTCAGCATCACAATTTAAAATTTAGGGGATGCATTTTGGTGACAATGGGGTGGTGCGGGAGTTTTGTTAGACATTAAGTGAAATGTAATTTAAACGTCACAGATCATCTTAATTTATCATTTTTAGGAATATTTTCAGTCAAAATGAGGAACCATTACTACACAAATCCACATAATAATTTGAAATCACATTATTTTACATTATTTAGGTATAACAGGTGAATGAATCCCGTCAGTGTGGGGATGACGCGTTTTATATGACGTATAATACCTTAACTAGACCCACTGTGACGCCAAAGACGTCTCTGACGTACCAGAAATGTCCGGCAGGTGGAGCACAAGGACAGACTTGGTTCCCAAACTGCCCCTGCACTCGTCTGTCATGATCGTGACTCTTATAAATGAGCACAAGGTGGCAGTAAAGCAACATGCAACTGTGACCTTTACTGTAGCTTTATTTAAAAGCTTTCTGTGACTCGTGAGATTGAGTGTATGTTAATGTACCCATATAACTGCTGTAAAAATGTAACTTTATATAATTGCTAACCCACACGCAAAATTTAGGAACAACATGCTTTATAAAATATGAGATTCCCACTCTGTATGTGCTGTATGTCTCTGGATAAGCATGTTTATTCACATGAGTGCTAAACCAGGACTAAACTACTTCCACTTGAGTGAAATTAAGCAGATTTTCAGCTGCCCTCTGTCATAAGAATTAAGTGTGTGTGTGTGTGTGTGTGTGTGTGTGTGTGTGTGTTTTGACTCATTTGGATAAGTGTGCAGGGCAGGTCATCATAGCTAAGTCTTGTAAACTTTACCATGATGAAAGTCAGTGAGTAAATAGCTGGGAGGATCACACAAGGTAAATGTTAGAGGAATATGACTGTATGCGTGTGTACAGGGAGAGAAATATTTGTTCAGGTGAGGGTGATTACTGATTAAGACTAGCGGAGCAATTTACTGCTAATTCTGTCAGGGGAACATAAGCAGGTGTTTATAATGGTGCGATAATAAATGTGTCTTTGTGTTTCTACTGCTGGATGTCTGTTTTTCTTTGAACGATGGACAAACAGTTGGTCGTCGTGTCCAGGTCAAACTGCTGTGTCTCTAAGCGATGCTGGTTTTTCACACACACGTTCTTCAAGTGAGGCATAGACGTGTGTGTGTGTCTGAATTTGTGTGTTACGATTCGCTCAGCTTTCTGCCTACACCTCCCTGAGCGCCACACACGGATCCAATTAAAGCTGGAATTCTCAACCTAAAGACTGGAATCATTCACATATCCCACCTTCCTGATATTCTGGGGTGTCCCCGACCATGTGAGCCGTGTTTGTATGTGTGCATCATGCGGCAAGTCTACATGTGTTGGAGAGCACTTGTGCATAAGCATGGCAAATACGTGTGTGTGTGTGTGTGTGTGTGTGTGTGTGTGTGTGTGTGTGTGTGTGTGTGTGTGTGTGTGTGTGTGTGTGTGTGTGAGGGGAATTCTGAAGATAATTGAGAGCGGCTGAGGTTCCCACTCTCCAGCAATGAATGCTGTAATAAGACTGTTTGGGCTGAGACGAGGAGAACGTCTGATTTTAGCGTTCCTTTAAACAAAAGTGAACAGTGCTTTCATTCAAAACAGATGCTGAAGGTCAAATTGAGGAAACAGTGACAGGAGTGAGAGAGGGAGAATGAGCGACGGGCAGACAGAGCGAAAAACGAGGGAGGAGGAACGATAGAGGGACAAATCGAAGAGATGGAGGGGAAGTGAGGTGAGGTGCAAGGGGGAAGAGAAAACAAGCGAAAAAAAATGTCAGAAATCCTCCCTCTCTCTCCCTCTCTCTCTATCCATTCTGCTGAGCAATCAAGCAGTTAGAAAAATAAACTCAGCTGGATTCTCCGATCCGTTGTGTGATGGGAATGTTTTTCCCTGGACCTGGAGAAGCGTGTGTGAGTGATATAACCTTGAGATTACTCAAGTCATGGGGCCACATCCATTGTGGGGCTTCACATGTTATTTAGGATAATTCACTCTTAAAATAAAGGTTCTTTATCAGGCTGTATGGTTCTGTTAGGAACCGTGAACATCCACAAAACCATTCTGTTTGTTTTTTGGATTGAAATAAATGACCTGCAGAAATGGAAAAAAGAGGTTATTTTTATAACTTTTGACCCAAAGGTTCTTCAAGGAACCAAAATGGTTCTCAGTGCCTTTGTTTTAAAGAATGTCTCATCTATGGATGGCCAATGGTTTGGTTTACTTTTGAAGGTTATGGTGGTTTGACCCGTTCATTAACTGTAGATTGTTCAGTATTAGTAAATAATGCAGTAACTCAGATCTTCAAGCGTTCAGAAGTTGTTCATTCTCTGCGTCTCCGTTTGTCCACCCGTGAGGCCGCGGTGCCCTTCCGGAGCGCCCGAGGATCACTTTTCACGCGACACCGGATAACCGTCTCCCTCCCGCCGTTAATATTTAATCAAGTCGCGCGGACAAATGATTTTTTATTTTTGACGGACGGGTTCGTGTTACACGCGCCGAGCAGCCGGCCGAGGCGTGAACGCGCCTCGCGTGCCCTGGCACTGCGCAGTCAATACGCACCAGTGCGCGCGCGCGCGCGGGGCCAAACTCCATCAAGCGTTGCGCTGAAGCGTCGAGGACGCGACGCTTTCATTAATTTGGGATTATGGAGACTTTTAATCTCATTTATATAGTATTAAGGCAGGAGTATCCAACGCCCCCTGTCTGTTCAGTGACATTGGAGACGTGTAATGAAATCTTGGAGATGTTAATTGGCTGTTAATAGCTGGCAGACGAGTTAGCAACTGGCAGACATGGATTTTAGGTCAGGATAGAGGCCATATTTATTTTTTTAAATTACATTTTCATTTTTTGTTGTTGTTGTATGTATATTATTTTGTCTGTTTTGTTTGCTGACACTGTTTTGCACAAAAGTACAGCCATTATTTAACAGACCACCTATATTACATCTTGTAGTCATCCTTTATCTTTTACAACCCAATTTCTTAAAATAAAATATGGCCTCGGCTCTAACAGAGGATGTGTTTGGGTTGTTTTGTTAAGTCTTAAGTTACTGCACATTAGAGACGTGTGGTTGTGATGTGAGAGGCTGATCTGAAGTCAGTTCCTCTCTGAAATCTTTAAATATTAAGATTTTAAATCTCGATTCATTATAAGTGATGTCATCCACACATCTGCCTGTACATTAATTAAACTCAATTTCCCATGATGCCCCAGGAGACAAAAGCCCAAAACTCAGGCAGGTTTCCTCTTACAAATCAATACTGAGTTATAGGCCAGGAGCAGTAATTTATTAAGTGCCGTATCAGATGCACTCAGGCTATCACACAACTACAATATGATCAAACCCAAATCTAATAAAAAATACGCTTAACAGTTTGAAACACGGTGACATTTCAGTGCGTTAAATTCAATTTTGCTGTCTAAAGTGATATTAAATGACCAAAACATTGTTGTTATAAATCAGTGACACCAAACGTTTTTATTTTTACCTACAAGTGTGTGTGGGGGTGTGTTATTTGCGGCCGTGTTTTTCTTTGTTTGGTGGTTTCTAGCTTCAAGCGTTATTTTGTCCTGTTTCCAAGTTTTCTTTCACTCACTCTTTCTCATTGTTTCTGTTCTTTTCTCTGTTTTGGGACGGGCTGAACTTTTTTTTTTCAGATCATCAGATCATTTACTAAGAGAAACTAGAGCCACTCCGGGGCACAACGTTGGCGCTGGACAGTTACAGTACGGCCCTCCGGGGACACTCGCGAACATACACCCAAACACACACCTCAGTAACTTAAACACAGATGTAAACATCTCCAACGTCAGACATTAGTGGCTGAAAACAATAACAAATGTGCCATTTTGGATGCCCTGGTTCGTAGTACAAAGAGACAGACAGGAAGAAAAAAAGACAGACACAAACTGTCGTACACACTGTCTCACACACCTGGTGTCCCTGCATCTACCTGCTAGTGTGCTTAGCAGCTGTTGAGGGGCTCAGGAAAGGGTGACAAGCACCACAGATGGTGCGAGTGTGTTTGGGTGAATTTGAGTGATGATTTAATATATATCTGAATATAATAAAGCAGACTAAAGCATTCAGGAGGAACTTGAAGCGAGACGTTACCTCTTACTATGCTGTTAATCTTTTTTAAATCCTTATTTTTGAAATGATGCCAGCTTTGTACAAATACTCAGACTTGTGTGTGTGTGTGTGTGTTTTAGTGAAGGGGACAGGATCATTTTACCCCAAAAATGTGGCAGCTACACAAAAGCATCCCATCCCACAGGACCTGAGGGACCGGAGGAAGGAGGGGTTACCACGGCGATGGCAGAATCCAGGAAACTTGAGATGACATAAAAGAATGCATTAACAGAGAGAGAGAGAGAGAGAGAGAGAGAGAGAGAGAGGTAATTCCAATAGGGCAGAAAGAGGTAAAACAAGTTAATCATTTAAACTGGTGTATGAAGGAGAGGGTGTGTGTAGTGGGTGTGGTGTGTGATGTATTTTGTGTGTGTGTGTGCGCATTGTTTCTGCCCGGATCCCTTGTTTTTGGGCGTGTTTGAGGTATCTCAGGTGTAACGTTACTCTGGGCAGATTTTGAGTTCACAGCGCATAAGAAGCTTGTGTCCGAAAAGCGTTCCTGTAGCTCAACTGGTAGAGCATTGCGTTAGCAGCGCAAAGGTTGCAGGTTCGATCCATGGAACACAAGGTCTGGTAAAAAAAATGTATACCTTGAATTCACTGTAAGTCACTTTGGATAAAAGTGTCAGTAAATGAATGTAATGTTTTGGTTTCTCTTTCACACACAAGCATGATAGTAATTCCATTCAGCACCACTCATGATAGCATTAGCTGAGACATCTGAATTAAACGTTTAGCGCTTTTAAAAGTTTGTGTAGTTTTATGTTAGTTGCACACGGCTGTTTAGGTTGGCACCAGTAGCCACTGGGCTGCACTTTGACATGTTTTGCAAAAGTGTTTCAGGCAACCTGAGTTTACATCCTATCTAATTTCCTGTCATCTCTACCGTGTCCCATAACAAAGTGATAAAGGCCAAATAAATAACTTACTATAACATAAAATACTGCTGTTTAAAAATGTAAAAATTCCAACATTCGAAATGTTTAGTTAGTCTTTATAAGTTTTTCTTACAGTCAGTAAAATTTACATCACATTGATTTTTATGGATGTGTTAAAAAGGCTTGTTTCAAATGAGTGGTTTGTTCACTAATTGGACGTCACTAGTTTGCGGTTAGGGTCCTTAATCAAAGCAGGGGTGAATGTACAACAACCGTGTTTGTCCAGCGGTGTGCTTCTCTGTGTGACAGAGTGACTCCCTCTCTGTCTGTGTGTCAGTGTTGGCGCCAACGGAGGGAGGTTGGTTTTGTGTTTGCATGCGTGTTTAGATATGTGTGCGAGTCAGACAGAGGGCATGTTTTTTATATTTGAAATGCTAAATTTGCAGATCTCAAGAAAAATGTTGCTTTTGTTGGATGCTCGTAAATTAAAGGGTCATTTATCCTCTGTTTCGGTTTTATCTCTTTGTTGTTCTCTAGCGTAAACGCACCCACACACACGAAGCCCAGGAAATGAATTCAGGTGTCACGGCCGGCAGGGTTGGTTGGTAGACAGTGACTAGTTAAACACTGGGACAGATCTTGGGTTTAATAAGGAATACTGACCAACAGAACCAGTGAGCCAATTATAGTCACAAACAATACAGTTACATACTTGCAGTATTAGGCACAACTACTAAACAGTAACCGACGTTTATTCTGTGAGGTGATTTGTGCACAACAGTTGTGAATTTTATTGTTATTTCTCGTCTTATTTGAAGTTGGACTGTAAAGCGTTCTGTGGTATTTGTAGCAGTCGTGGCAAATGTCTGCATGAGTAAATTTTAACTACAGAAAATTCTGTTTTTTATCACTTAGGTTACTTTTATAAAATGTATTTAATAATCATTCCTGTTTTATGGTAGAGTAAAATGGATATAGGAACCATCTGTTTAAACTCAATAAGTTCCACAGGCTTGTGCATAAAACAGGCATGAGAAATATGAAGAGGCTGTTTAAAATGTTAACGCACATCTTTTAACCCGTGACTTTCCGTTTCATTTTTTTAATGCTAAAAATGACACATGTTAAGTTGGGAGTTTTAAAAATGAAGAGTTTTAGACCTCAGGATTCAATGACTTAATTTTTGGAGCAAATTGTTGCTGCAGAGACTGTTGTAAACAAAACTGTGTTGAGGAGATATAAAGTGATATAATAAGTAAGTAACATATAAGAGGCATTTTCAGTGCATGCTCAATAAATGAACAATCTAACATGTCTTAAGCGATTCAGTAAGTGGAATTGTGTTGTACATTGTAGGCTGTAAGAATGTTTCCCTAAAATGTACATTAAGTAACAGAAAACGTTCTGGAAACATTCAGATAGTTCAGGTTTATGTTGCATTAACATTAATTGAATGTTTTATTTCTGTGGACATTTTTAAAACATTCCACTAATAACCAAAATTATAAGGTTTTTGATATATGTTTAAAACAATTCTACTACTGTTACAGCACAAAATTGTTTGATAACTTTGAGAGAACTTTTACATTTAAAGTTAGCCAATGTTCTGTTAGCTGCGTAGCTGTTGGCGCCCGTGCTTGTAACATAAAATTGTTTGAGAAATCTTAGTAACCCACTTTGTAGCTGCGGTAGTTTAACTAATCAGTCTAATAAAGTGAGCGCTAAGGGTTTTCTCTTCACGTGGTGCTGTAAGACTCACACAGGGCCTATAATTGTCCATTTGATTTCACAGTGACATTTCACAAATTTTTACGGTCATATTTGCAGGTGCAGGTCATTGGTAATTATGACGCGTGATGCGTGTTCCTTCTGAGCTGATTGGACGGTTCTGTTCTCTGTCACTGCCAGCGCTGGACTCTGAATCTGAGAGTAATTGGGGACCCTGTCAAACACGAGGTCATTAGCGTTGGAGATGTACCACACCTAGAATCCAAACGAAAACATTTCTGTGGATATTCAAGATGGAAGTTTATAATTAAAGCTCGGACGGCTAATTAGTTAGATTATTAAGGCATGTTAAAGGAATGTTTCTTTAATGGAAAACCGAGACAAGTGAGCCACTCTGTTTTCTCACTCTTTCATGCATTTGTTTCCTGATTATCTCTGTGCTAATATAACCCGTGTGTATATTTCCCCTCATGAACTCATTAGCAATGAAAACACTGTGTGCGATTTGCAGATTTTGGACAGAAGCGCTTTGTGTGTGTGTGTGTGCGCAAACTGTGTTAAGGATTCCATAGAGGGGCGGAGTTTCGAGATTGGCCGGTTGTGTATTATCCTTGGAGATGGCCATTGTTGCCAAGACGATGAAGCCAGGGCCGCGGTCTCAAAGCATGCTGGGAGTTGTGCGCATTCCTCAGCATCCACGTCATTTCGGGGCTTGTGGGTAAGATGACTGTTTTGGTTTGACTGCGTCTGATGATGATTCACTGGTTAACAAATAATCGTATTCACTTTTTTTCAGTTCTTTAGCTCTCCGCCATGTCAGCTCGTAAACTTTTAATTGTGGTAGCCCACTAAATAGTATATACTCAGAGGATACACACACAATGACATCAGAACGTACTGTCAGTCAACAGAGGACAGCTCAATAGACAAAAGCACACAATACAATAACTCATGGTGCTCTATTGCAACCATGAAGATGTGGTTTCAGCCCACCAGACCCGGAATGAATTCAGCAGTCATCCTAACATTCATAAAAATGCTCCGATTACAGTAGACATGGTAAGTATGTGCTTTCTTCACAAACTTTATGAATGGTATTCATATACACTCTTCATTGGTTAACAGAGGCACACACAACGCTAATGTATCTCCTGGGAACTAGAAGAACCACTTTAGAACCACAGAAAAGGTCTACAAGGCAGGTGATGCGTCAGGAACCATTGAGGAACCATATTGAGGTATGTTGTCTCTGTACGTTGTTGTACAGAATATTCATTATTATCAGCTATTAGACACAGAACAGGTCCGTCACACACACAAACACACACAGCCACAAGCGCTGTTGTAGTGGGTCCAATACAAGTAAATACAATAAAATAAAGTGTGTTTCGTTTGTGTGTGTCGATAAGGGAAGAGTCGTCTGCATCTTTAAGATGAATGTTAAGCGCTTTATTTATTTAGCGCTAAGATTGTCTTGTGATACTTTAATGGAAAGTCCATGTGTCCATGACAGAGAGAGAGGGAGAGAGAGAGAGAGAGAGCTCTTTAGGTCCAGCCGACATGCTGAGTTAATGGGGGTAATCCTACACTCTAATGAAATAACAATGGTGCTGGACAGAACACACACGTACACACACAGACGCACAGACACAATCCCTCTCTGTCTGTCTCTATCCCTCTGTCTCTCTCTTCCTGTCTGTCTCTCCATCTTTCTCAGCTCTTATGTGGTCCTGAGTTTAAAGGTCCTGTAGATTCTAGACTAGATTAGGCGTGATTGTGGCATCACACTTTACATACAATCTCCTCGCACAAAATCAGCTCACTAATTTCACTGAAGTGCGTTCACACAAACTCCCATTTCTGTTAGTTTGAGGAGGACAGGGGACGTCTGAAAGTGTTTTGACCTTTGCCCTCAGAGTTTGACATCACTGAATAGATATTTATTTTTATATTCATGGTATAAAATTTGTGCCTGTTAGTTTTTTCAACATTCGATTGTTGCCCATAGTAACACTTTTAACAAAGTAGAAAAGGCTTTAATGCTATTTAAAAGCTGGAAAATGAAACTCTACTCTGTTAGTTTCAAATATTTATTATTTGACTGGGAATATACGGTCTCCAATGCAAAAAACAGAGGCCAGCGCACAAACACACATACACACTAACTTGTGTTACACAAACTACTGATCTATTTTAAACACACCATCACAGAAATGTATGTCCTGAGTCTAACAGTGTGGGAAACGTTGTAACAAACAAACGCTCCTACATGCAAAAACGTGGAAACAGATACGATGAAACGACAAACATGTCAAAATAATTTCTGCCTCTCTCTCCTTCAGTTTCTGCTCGTTGCTTCTGTCTCTCAGATTCATTTTTAAGGGCTTCGGGTCGTGTGTTTTCTGAGGTCTTTTTTCAGGTATTAACAGAATTTATGAGGCGTTAAATATTTCCTTTGTTCACTGAGCAGGCAGCTGCTGGAGCCATCAGAACCGCGGCCGGGCCGAGGTCATTAGCCCGCTTAAGAAGCCAGTCTCTGGGCTCGGTGACCACTGTCCTCCCCGTCTCCAGACTTATCAGGGGTTCGGTTACAGCGCTTGAACTATTAATGAAATCTATTAAATAATGTGTTTTCATTACAGCTGCCCGCTGGTGCGTGAATCACTGAAATGCTGGGGAGAACTAGTGCAATTTACAGTCAAGTCATGTTACATGAATAACACGACACACTTCAGAAGTCGTTCGACTGGAAGAACAGACGTGATGTTTACTGGTTAGTGTGGAGTTATAATTTTTTACACTGTTTATTCTGTATTTGACCACAGCTGACATTTTCATAGTTTAAAGGGTCTTTCTACAATGTATGACAACACTGATTATTAAGATAAATTATTTAAAATATGGATGGCACTTTTTTTTCCAGCTGATGAACGATTTAACCTTAATGTTTATTATATATGTTATTTTCATAGTTATTTCTATAGTTGATGTGAACGGCCCTTTAGAGACACGATAACTTGTATTCTTATGTATATTTGTTGAGTTTTATCATGACTACACAGTTACAGAAACTCCTACCAGTGTAGAATAAAAATCAGCCATAGATGATGGTTTTTACACAAGTCTTGTATTTATGTGCTTATTGCACAATGTCTGGGCAATGCAAGGTTATGTGTGCTCTGCGGGGGGAGGGGGTATAAACTGCGGGGTCTTCACACCAGGGTGCCAGATACGACCCCATTCGCGCCCCTCTCGGTGTATTTTTATTCTTTGTTTGACAGGCATCTTTTGGTTATACCGCGTCAGCACAGTGCAGTGTGCAGCCAAAACGTTCTGCACAGGTCTATAAATAAGACCCCTCTGAGCTGCACGTTAGCCCCCCAGCCCAAAAAGAACAGCCAGCCCTCATTTGCTCCCAACGGCCTTTATGCACAACTTTCTAGTTTTTAATAAGACGCTCCCAACGCGATTAGCCTTCCTCTTCGTTTGATTTGCCGTCCAATGGCTTGCTCTTAAAAATAAAGTGCTTTAAAAGTTGAGAATGGAGAGGCTTGTGAGTTCGCCTCCCTGAAGTTTTGAGAGAGCAGAGAAATGTTGTTTCCTGATGTTTGTGGAGCCAAACTCTCACAGACCATGTGGAGCTACGGCTGCAGATCAACGGCAGCCCCCCGCTAGTTACATTCCACTCAACAGCATGAAATTCTTGTTTTCTTTCTGTAACGGCATGTCAGTCAAAAACGGGCCGTCGTGGTGTTATGTAGTTTTTGACGTAGGGTCCGGTGTAGAAAGCAGCAGTCACTGACTGTTTCTTTGTCACTATTTCTTGAGTCTTCTCTCTCTCTCCCTCGTTGTTGCTCTCTAACAAATTTTAGACAAAGTTTAAGATCTTAAGAAAGCTGGTGGGTTCCCCAGACTAGCACACGGCACAATGGTTAGTTTGCAAAACATATCTAGTGATGAGACTGTGATGTACGTCTCTTGCTACGAAGTCATTTGCCCTCCCCAAGCCCAGGTTTATGCAAAAGTCTGGGGTAGGACTTCTCTCAAGACAACTCAAGAAACTGTTTGTGTTGTGGTGGTGTATAAAACTTAGCTGATCCTTTGGACCAAACTATTAATAAGAGTTTCATCCTGGTATCCTCGGCCCTTGCGCTGTGCCCCATTACTAGCTTGGGTTCGAGCCAACAGCGGCACCCCGCGCGGCAGCTGCGCGCATGCGCGTCCTCGAGCGCTCGCGCTCTGCCGCTCCAGAGAACTTTAATAATGAAGCAGACGCGGCGCGCGCGTGCACTGCAGTAACTTTCAAGGCGTAAATTACTTGGAAAAAACTTGTCGCGTCTTCACGGCCGAGGCAAGGGGGCGCTCCTCGGGGTCTGGGTCGTGGTGCCGGTCGGTTGGAGCGTTCCGCTCCGGTTCGAGCAGTGAAGCTCTCATGAACTTAGGCAGGACTTCACCGTCAGCCTCTCTGACAGCGCGTGCACTGTCCGGTTCCTCGCGCTTCAAGCTCCACTTGAATATTTTTGGACGGGCATGTCAACACGGCAAATGCGGCGACGCGCACCGACCTGCTAGAGTTTGGAAATCTTAGACGCGCGCACCTTCTGAAAGTGAGTAAAGTGCCCGTTTCTCACACACTGTTATCGATGAACAAATACTTTAACCTTTATTTATTACTGAATGTCATATTTTAGCGTAAAAGTCGTGAAACACCTGCATACGTCTGGTGCGTTAACGCGTTTAAGACCCGGTCCAATATCAAGGATCCTTAAAGGAAAATTTGTCCATTATTGCTGTTTATACGGTCACGTTATTTCTGCTTTCCGCGTTAACCCCGTTTTGCTCATTTATCTGACACTTGTGGCATTATTATGATATTGTTTTTATAGCAAACAGTAGATTTGTATGTGGCATTTATTTTGCTTACCATTTAAATTACGTTTTTGCAAATCCTGCATTTGTATGGACAACAGAAGCATAAACGTCCCGTTATTTTCCTTTAATTTAATGGTTGTCTTCCAGTGCTTTTATTCATGCAAAGTTTATCTGGGGCGTTTAATTCACTGAATGAGTTTGTATTGAGTGTCTGTTTCTGTGCTCCAGAGAAAACAGTTGCTGGTCATTCCCGTGCACGTGGAGTTTGTGTTTGTATTTGATACGGAGGAAACGGGAATATCATCCCGACACCGAAGCCGCTCCGGTTCGCGGTGGCCATTGGTCGCTTCCTCGCGCTGTCGAGACCAGCTCGGGCCTAAACCCGATACCGGAGAAAAAGCCCGGATTAAATTACACACTTAACACGAAATAATTCACAACACACAGATCGCTCGGCTGTCCGGTGGATAAGATGGACTGTGTTAGTTTGGATAAAAAGAGCGACCCCCACTTTCACCATCTGTAGGCCTTAAAATATACGATGAGTTAAATTGGATTTATTAATGAATAAATGTTGATCAATTTAAACTCTTATTTTAAAGTATTTAAACTTAGTAAAGTTGGCACTAAAACTCTTTAAACCACACATTAAGATCTCCTTAGTAACTTTACACAGCTTACAATTGTAGGTTATGAGAACGTTCCCCTAACGTTTAAGCGACAAACACTTTTATAATGTTGTTTCGGACGTTTCATCTCTATTAAAAATGTTATTCAAGCACTTGTAATTGTTTTAAAAACGTTTCACGGGCAACTTTAGTATAACGTGCTGCTGGGCTATTGAATTGTCTTACTAAATCACAAAAAATGAATTCATGTTAAATAACAGTTTGCCAAATAGTAAGTGTAAGTAGTACCACTCGAGGTGTTTAATATTTTTAGACATAAACATACAGGGAAAATGGGATAACTGGACGCACGTGGACGAAGCAAAACAACTTAAGCAACGTCATTCAACTTAATAGGCGCCCTATAAAGGGAATAATGAAGTCACCACAATGAACGCAATAAATCAAACGCAGAAACTCGTTTGCTCCAATTGAAGCCTGTTGTTTCCAAACCGGATCGTTTGTTTATTAATAGTCTGCGTTTGACAGCGGCGGGAGAAACGGTGATTTAAAGGCAGGAAAACGCGCTCCTGCGCGTTGCGCTCGTGCCGCGACTGTGTCCAAAAGCGCGCAGAACGCGGCGCCTCCGAGCGCCTCGCGTGCTTTCAGGACAATAGCGGTAAAACGCAACGACAGCCTGTTATTTTAAGACAACAGAAGCGTTTACAGCCGGCCGTAATGTTTCCTCTACTAAGATCGTTTCTCTTGCATCTGTATACATGCGTATTTTTCCAGCTTTACAGAAGCACGTGGGCCAGAAGGTTGGCTTGTTATTAACGTAACATCACAACAATCCCATAACGTGCAATGTGATTTTGTTCCCGTCTTAGTGTGGGAAGGAGCCTCACAAATCAGCCACATCTTGCGTTACTGTAAGGGATAGAAAATATCACGAGACTGGCAGGAAAACTATGGTAGACCAGGAGGTGTCCTAACTAATACAGTGAAACAAACGCGTCTCGGTGCTGTGGGGCAAACTGTGCGCGTGCGCGTGTGCGCGCGTGAGGACAGCAGGCTCAGAGGGCACTGAGTGATAACAGTAAAAATCAATGCTGCTCATCTCATTCCCTGCCTGAGCATTAAAGTCTAGAATTTCAGAACAGCTTCAGCAAGCAAATGAAAAATTCAAATGATCTGCTCTTCAAACTGTGCCCTTCAACCCCCCCTCTCTCCATCTCTCTCTCTCATACCCTTCCTTTGTTTTCATACCAGGTTAATGATGTTTTATCCCATAACCATTCAATCAAACCTGCAACATTATTACATTTGGAGTAAAACATGATTTGGCTAAATTAAAGCACCTTGGGGTTGTTTTTTGACATGTTTCACTGTATTTTGACATATTCACAAAAAATGTGGCCCTCACAAATGGAGCCAAACCTGCATGCGCGCACACACACACACACACACACACACACAAAGGCTTGTATGCATATCTATGTTGAGCCTTCCCGCTCTCATCCATTGTTCTTAGCATAAGGTAATTGTAACTGATACACCACAAGACACCTCAAAAACGCAGCTTTTGGCATTTTTAGATTCCAAGCCAGACTTTATTTGGCCCGTTTCTGCCTCCAAATGACTTTCGCGAGCGTAATCTAATGTTGTCATGGTGATTCAGTCATATTAAATCATTTGTTTGACTTGAATAAAACTTGTTTAAAATGTTCATATGAAGCACTTCTTTGAGGTTAGACCCAGCAAAACATTTTCACGGCAAAGACGGTGGAGACATTTAGAGAAATTTCATCTCTCCGCGCTCTCAAACACGCATTTAATGTTTAATGAAATGCAACCATTACAGACAGATTTGTGAACCACAGGTCTGGTACCTGCTGGAGGACGGAGAATAAAGGCTTTCTCCTCATCCTAACACTCTTGGAGCCTTTCAGAGACATTTTGAATAAGACTGCTTTTCATTACAGGGCTCTCTGGAGATTTCAAGCAATTTACAGAAGTTTTAAGCTTTTAAATGACATTAGAAGGACGAGGAAGAGAGAAAGATTCGCACAGAGAGAGGAGTGCAGGGAGTGACAAACACGGTCCAAAATTAAGTTTTTAACCACAAGCAGCAGATTAATTGGAACGTTTGCCTGCAAAAATATTTTATACTAGCCATGAAACTGTATTTTGCATCATTTAATTTAAAACAAAATGTGAACTAGCACTGGAGCTTAAATTTTGATTTTGGAACCGAGCCAAAATAATGGTTAGACGCTGCCATGCAGAACTGTGACCCAAACAGTGTGTGTTACGTTAATGACAGCCCAGCTAAGGTCGTAAGAACATTTCCATAACATTTCCACTGAGTAAGAACCACGTTAAAACGGTGTTTTGAACGTGAAGCATGTTTTTAGATGTTGCTTCTGGTTCTGTAACATTTGTGAAACTTTCCACTAAAAATAATGTTTGTGATATGTGATATATGATATATAACGCTGTACTTCCCACTAATGTTGCTGTTTGAATGTTTTTTGAAAGAACTTTTAGAGAACGTTAGGCAATGCTCTGAGAACGTTCCCTGTCAGCTGTGATTTCTGCCTATTGTTTGCTGTTAACTTCTGTAAATTATATTTGCTTCAGCTTATCTGTCTATGATACAGTGAAGTTAACAGACTTCTTCCCCTCCTACACACACACACAAAAGGAGGCAGGGACAAAGCAGAGAGATTTCTTTGTGTTATGTTTTATGATTTTTAAAGCATCCTTTTTTTGCAGGTGTCTGGACTCTAGACTTGAGAGAAGTGGACATATAACTGATGGAGAATTCACAGGAGCTGAATGAACAGATCGTAAGTGCACTACACACACACACACACACACACACACTTGTGTTTTACAAAACTGTATCTGTACTGCATCTAACAACATGAGCTAAGCTTTGTAAATTTAGCATTGGTTCACTAACGGTTCGATGCTGTATGTTTAGTGTTGTGTCCGTAAAACATTTACATGTCGACTGATTCTCCACACTGTGCCATAATTGAAATGTTTGATCACATGATCTGTAAGTGTTAGTGTGTGTATATGAGTGTGGAAAGGCCACCCAGGTGTGTTCTGAGCAGTGTTAGGTCTGTAATACACAACAGATGTTAGCTGAAGTTTGGAGCACAGTAGCCATATGGCCAATATGTGTCTGAGTAGCGTCCCACTCTCACACACACACACACACACACGTGTGTGTGCATAAAAACACAGTACAATACATACTGCACAATGCTGAAACAATTTCAGCCTCTGTTCCCACAGCGTCTGTTTGTCTGTTAGCAGACAATTAATTTCCAGTTTTTTATACCAAACTTTATTTTTCTTTCCAAGCCCCTGGAAAAATATGCCATAAACTTTCATCTTTATGTTTATATTTCACGTTACCTTCGATTAATGATCGCAACAGACCTGCGCTTGTGTTGCCACACTGACATATCAGAATTGTGCATTTCTGAACGTTTTATCCCCGCGCTCAGGAAAGACAGACAGCCGTCCGTAAGACAGAAGGGTGTCTGGGGTAAAGGGGGGGGTGGAGATTGAGGGGTGGGTGGAGGGGGGTATTTTGTGACTCAGGGGATCGGTGCTTTTGGTTCTGTAGGAAAAATTACAGAGGAGTAAAATGAAAAGGGGGGTCTAACTGCAGACTTTTCCTTTGGTGAAGTCTCTGTGTCCCAGAGCAGAGACCACAGACAGAGAGAGAGAGGATTCAGGTTACACACACTCTCACACACACACACACATAAAGAGAAAGAGGATAAGAAACAAGGACACTACAGTCATGTGTTTATGTCTTCCTGAGGCAGCATATAATTTCAAAAGTAATGAAATTATGATTAATAAACATTAAATTATTCAGTTATTTTAATCTTTCTGCACAAACACATGGGCAGCCGTTATATTTATTATTGCAGTTCAATCTGAGTTTAATATATTGTTGGTCTTGTGTGTTTTGTTAATAGTTTTCAACAATAAGAAATTGATGTGTCTATATGGGCATCTGCCGAATTTCATTATATTCCCATTTTATGTATTTGGCACATGCAATAATCCAATGTGATTTACAGTGCATGTGAGTTGAGTTTGTTCCCTGGGAATCAAACCCACAGCCTTTGCGCTGCTAACGCAATGCTTGGCTAACAATAAACGGTATAGGAAGTATTTTCTCCTTTTTAACAACCAAGCTTTTTAGCATTGTTTTTGCTGTGCACGTTTCTGTAGTTTATCATGTTTTTAATTTCTGTTTAACATGCTCACAACCTCTTAACAACAGCCCTGCAGCCCAGTTTGGGGTCGTGATCCATCAGTGAGCATCACTTCCCTGCTCTGACATAAAGTCTTAATTGCAAACCAATGATTCAGTTCTTTTCATGTGACTGAACTGTTGTTAAAATCCTCTTGATAGTTAACTGAACTTCACACCTGTTGCTTGTCTCTTGTGCTGTAAGTGACAAAGTCTCAAACTCACCGATTTTAATTGATTGTTTTGTCATGTGTAGAAATTACACAAAAAGGTTCTACTAAAACGCAAAACTTTTTTCCATCGCTTGGAGAGAACCTTCAAAGAACTTGGTGTAAAATGATGGTTCTTTTGGGTCGGGCTTGGTTGACAGCTCTGGGTCCACACAGAGCACATTATTTAACAAGCACAGCGACATCTGGGAAGCAATTCATCATTTAATTAAATACTCCTGAAACTCGGCCTTCCCGTAATGAGATTAATTTAAATAATTAACGACTAGCTGACACAAGCACAAGGCCTCATGAATAATTCGTCAGCATTTTTTCGGCTGCAGTCAGAAGGGATGGGAGCGCTTTAATGCTAGAGTGCTTTTTTTATATAACGTTTCAGCTGGTTTTTAGACGAGGGCACACGTACGGAGAATGAACGCTGTTCGCTGCGCGGCGGCGAGTGAATCGGTGAGGCAGGAAGGAGAGCGTCTCACACGAGAGCCGGCAGATACACACACTCATTCAAAACCGCAAAGGTGTGTCAGGTGTCCAGTTTCTCTCTGACCTCTTTCTATTGGTGGAATGAACCGTTCTAACTTGGTGCACTTGGTTGGCATGGAAACGGAGCGGTCTAACACGCGAACCGAGAACGGATAACGGATTGGTTTGGATCGGTGTATTTGCTCATTTTATTTGCAGTTTGCAAGTTTGGCTGTAGTGGTTTAGAAGTTATGCAATGAAAGTTTTGCAACTTGTGCATTTGTAGAAGTTGTACAAGATTGCACTTGTATTCAAATGTAAATGTGTATTGAGGAGAGTTGTAGAACTGTACAGTTTAAAGCTTAAAAACGTTTTAAAACATTAAATTAATCACATGAATGTGTTAACTAGAACATTCCACAAGCCTGATTCTTGTGGAAACATCATGATTATACCAGTTTACAACTGCGCATATGAATCGCTGAATGGTTCGTTTAGACACACCGGTTGTGTGTGTGTGCGCTTGTTCTAATTTTAGTTTCAATTTCTTATTTTCAATGTCCTTGGGATGTTTTCATCTTCCCAGAACAATATAACAACATAAGCCGCTGTCACCTGATCGGAAAACCCTGAAAAACACCCTGAGTTAATGTGTGTGTGCGCTTACCCACAATCCTTTGCCTTGTCGCACACTCTCTGTTCTATTTCCTTTTTCTTTAGAGAAGAGTGTTTTAGGGAGGGGACACGTCTGATAATCTTACACCTCCCAGGGGCATATGCTGAAATGTGTGTGTGAGTGTGTGTGTGTGTGTTGAGGGGGGGGCGCAGGTAACAATGTATTTTACATGAAAGGAAGAGTATAACGTTACAGCGCTGATAACCATAATACTGAAAGCACAGAAAAAGAAAAAGGGGCCTGTTTTCTATGTGTGTGTGTGTGTGTAGCTATGCCTCTGTGCCCATACGTCTTTGGGTGTGTTTGTCAGGAGCCTGAAAACAGACTGAAATAAGACGTTTGTTTATATGCGAACCGTTTCACATCTTTGTCAGTTGTTTTTTAAGTCCATCTGCCAAACTGTGACTAATTTCACTTCATAAAATGAATAAACAGCTCACAGTTGTTCATGGAATTAAAATAAATGAGGACTGGAATTCAGAAAAGAACCAAAGCTTCAAAAAAAGTCATTCATTTATATGTATTTGTTTAGCAGATGCTTTTATCCAAATCAACTTATATAAAGAGAGAGAGAGAGTTTAACATTTTTCCAGAAGAAACAAGCCTTCAAAGCTACACTTACAAGAAGAATTGTTTCTGATGCTAGAGACAGATGAACAGTAGAAGAATGTTTTTACAGCGTTAAGTAAAGTTAAACATGGGAACATTGGGCACTAGTCAGTTGTGTTTTTTTCCAAGTATTGTTATATTCCAACTTTTCTAAAGCCAAATGATGAAAACAAGTCCCTCTCTCGCTCTCTCTCTCTCCCTCTCTCTCTCTCTCTCTCTCTCTCTCTCCTGCTCTCTCTCTCTCCTGCTCTCTCTCTTTCTTTTTCTTCTTTCGGTCTCTCTCTGTCTTTCTTCAGATTAACACGAGTATAAGTAAACGATGACAGGATTCCTGGATTAGGGATTAGATCCCGTCTCTCCAGCACATTCTGGCCTCATCGTGAGCTGGAATCCGCTGAGCTGTTTTCAGACCGTGTGTTAACTGCTGTTAAAGCACAGATGCTGCCGGACAGTTACACTGTTGCTGTCAAACAGAGATTTACAGGAAGCTTAGAGCCCGTACAATCTGACCCGTGTCACCCTGAATGTGTCGGGCTAATCTGAGGAGACCAAACTGGGTGTGTTTCGTCTCAGACCACAGAAAAATAGCAAACTTTTATTAGGAACCTTAATTTTGATTTGTGCACAGTGTGTCTCTGTGTGTGTCTGTGGTGTGTGTGTGTGTGTGTGTGTGTGTTTCATTAATGTTGTTCAGTGACAGCTCCACACACTCTCCAAACATTCAGAGGCACACGCTACATCTGACACACACATGCAAACGTGCATGAGCTGCTCAGGTTCACA
Organism: Yasuhikotakia modesta; assembly: GCA_036877545.1. NCBI lineage: Eukaryota > Metazoa > Chordata > Actinopteri > Cypriniformes > Botiidae > Yasuhikotakia > Yasuhikotakia modesta. Next base: position 19,007 of record JBAJNP010002850.1, on the reverse strand, counting down.
CGCCTGTTTTCAATTAAGACTCCAGATGACTGTGAACAGATGGAGGGGTGACCTCTGTAAATTGATTGTGAGAAGTTTATAGACTTTTAAAATTGTGGCACTCTTTGATCCTTCTGTTTGTTCTACAGTGTTTACATAATTCAACAGCAATGGAGAGTAAGAGAGAGAGAGGGAAAGTGAGCGAGAGAGAGAGGTTGAAAAATTAAAACATTTTGTAACTATCAGAATTTGTAACTCTAACTTTGTTATTGCCTAATATATATCACTTACCTTGTAAGTCGCTTTGGATAATAGCATCTGCTAAATGCTAAATGTAAATCTAAACAACTAAAGAGACAGATATATTGGAGTAAAAGATAATAAGTTAGGGAGAGTGAGAGATTTGGAAAGATAATTGACCCTAAAGACATTCAAAGAGAGACGTTTCAGAAGTGGTTTTATTAACTCAGTATTGACACAGATTGAGCGTGACAGAGAAAAAGCACTAAGACGTACCGCCAGAATAGCTGTGTGTGGAGAGACAGACTAAGGAATAGCTTTATTGGTAGGAATATATCAGAGGAGTTAAAGGTTGTATGAGAAGATTGACAGTCCATAAAGCATGTTCCTCACAAAGTGTTTGGACCTGACGTCTGTATTTACTAGCAGATGTGATCCTCACAGATCCGTGTTCTTCCTCTGCTCGGACAATTTCACGAAAGATTTACAGCTCCAACATCAGTGATTAACGTGAGAAAGAACGCATGAATCGCACCTCTGCACAGGTGCCTGGAGGTGAAGGGTTGTGCTTCTAAACACTCAATTACTTTTAGGAGAGCACAGATGATCGATGGGGTAAAATTTGACTTTATGGTTCTTATATTCTGTGTGAGAACTGTGTTTAATGTTGACCATGCAGTTTAATTTGTGTTAGGTCCGTTTATATTCACTAAGTCCTTGTCATTTTTTAGGTTTGCGTGTGTGTTATGGTTAAATAATAACATGCAATGATAGTTATAGTCGTTTCCCATTTTCTAGAGTTATTTCTCTGTTCTTCTTGGTTTGTGGACTTCTTTAAATGACTAAATAAAATATTGCATTAACTTAATGCATATTTATTTGAAGACACAGTATTGTTAAATACATGGGCAGTGAGGTCATCAAACAGATTTCATGGGAAAACATCACTAGAAATGACATCTAATCATCTCTCTCTTCTGCTTCTCTCACAGGTAAAGAAATCTACCACTGATTCACTCGCTCCAGACTTAATAGACAGCAGGTAAAGTAAACACACACACACGCACCCTACCTAGTGTTTCTCTGCAGAATGAATTTCCAGCGGAATCCGTTTAGAGCTTTATTTATGCGTGTGCATGCCAGCGAACCGTGGGAGCGAGTGATTTTTGTTCAAATAAAGACAAAGAGAGTCTGAGACATGCTAAAGTCATTGTGCGAGTGGGTGTTTAGCAGACATCTACCCTGTTGCCTCCATCAAACACACTGTGTTAGCGATACGTGTGTGTTGATACGTGTCTGCGTGCCGCCCGCTTTGAAATACATTCTGAATACCGTACAGATGTTTATGCTATAAAAGCTATTGTCTGTGATTGATGGTCATGAATATATTATTGTTATAGTGTTTATGTGTGTGCAGGTGTGTGTGAGGGGCGGGGGAGATCTCGTCCAATCATAAATCAGTGTTTTGTGTCTGTGTGTGTGATGATGTTTTGATGATCTGTTTAGAGACCTGTACTGTGACATGCTGTGCTTAAGCTTAAAGTAAAGTTTTTATGAGTTTGTCATTATAATTGTTTAATATAATCACAGAATGGAAGGGGCAGGTGATAGATTTGGTTTAGTGTCCACAGTAGAGGGTTCGAGCGCTAAATATTCTGGACTTAATGACTTAAAAAATTAGCATTCTGTAAGTTATTAAGTGAATATTTTGGGATGCATTGGAAATGTCAACTGTTGTGTCATTGGTCCACTAACTCGGCTATAAACAATATTTGTACAACATTATATTTACATATAAACAATATTCTCAACACGAGGGACTGTTCTGAATGACAATGTGTGTGTGTGTGTGTGTGTGTGTCTCAGGGCTCTGGAGATGCAGGACTTAACGGACCCTCAACACTCTGTTAACAGTGGCGGTGACGACACCTCCAAACTGGACAAGAACATCCTCAGCAACAACATCACAACCAATGGAACAGGAGGTGAGAATACAGACTGATACACAGATACTGACACAAGACAGACAGATACAGACAGATGGATACAGACTGGAAGACAGAAAAAGACACAGGCAGATACATAGTGGCACGTACAAAGCGGACAGACAGAGGTAGATTTAGACAGACACAGACAAACTAACAGATAGAAGGAAAGGAAAGAAAGAAAAAACAGGCTGACAGGAAGACAGAGAGACAGAACGACATGAAAATACATGAGTAAAAGAGTGACATATTAGCTGATAAATGGAGTCTTTCAAGCAGAGCATTGCTTCAGAACAGGAAATCAGGACATTACAGCCCATGTTCAGCGCTGCAGTTTCTTGTGGTAATTGAAAGCAGGACAGAGTCCTGGTGTGTGATGTCTGGACTGCAGGGATAAAGTCTTTCTTGTTCTGGTGGTTTTGGTTCAGTCCAGAGCGGGTTCTGTGGATTAGTGTTGATGTCGTTCCGCGAGATGTTCTGACTGGATTGTGAGCCCACCGTAACCTCAAAGGTCAAACACACGCTGTCTCCCCTCCTGCATCCACCGAACACAGGCCTGATCTTTGTATGGAAACGTTTCGCTGCACTTTTCTGCGTCTGTTTCAGCGGGAGCCCGGCGGTGCACGGAAAACTATTTCCTGCGTTTAAACTCTCATTTTCACCCTGATGTCAACAGGCACTTACTCGCTGCTCTTTCTCGGAGGAAAGCGCTGAACAAACGTTTTAAAAGAAAACACTCAGCAAACATACGCCAGGCTAAATGGACCCTCAACACTTTAGCGAGCGAGTGAATAAACTTTCCTGAGGAGAGCTGGGTTGTGTACATACTGTATATGTATGTGAAAATCGTTCTCAAACAGAAGTTAAACTACCAACATTATTGAGACAGAACGTTTTCCTGTAACAAACAACTTTATCCACGTTGCTGTTCTTATGCAATTTATATGTATGCATTAGCAATTTTTTTTAAAGCAAAGCAGTACTTAGCAGTTCTTGAGGAATCGAACCTGTGATGGTGGCATTGCGAGCACCTTGTTTTACAAATTAAGCAAAATGCAGCGTTCTCTTTAATAGCTTCAGTGTAGTCAGCAACTTTTTGTTACTAGCCTGTAGTGTAGCTTGACTGTCGCTGAAGTACAAATAAATCGTAATTTAACGCAGTTTCCTCAACGCTGATGTAAAACAATAGAGAACGACAAAGAGACAAAAGTAAGAACTCGGTAAATCATTTAGAATAGGGTTCAGCTAATGATTTTAACAGCACGACACACACACAAACACACAGACTGGAACTGTGCTTCTGCCAAAACTTCGACATATTCAACATTCTCCTCTGTCTGCCTCATCAGCTCACAGCCTAGACCGAATCCCTCAACACACACACACACACACATGCGGTCCACCCACACAACCACCCACACAGACACACATCTCCCAGCATGAGACCCAGTGCTGGTGAAGCCTCATTCATCTTAGTTAAGAGGACTTTTGCTCGCCCTCTCCCTCACAAACACACTCACACAAACATACACACACACACTCCCTCACAAACTCTCTCACACACACACACTCCCTCACAAACACTCACACACACACACATACTTACACACACACACTCACACACACTCACACCGATCTTTTTCAAATGCACAATTGTAACTTTGTATAATTCCTTTTGGGGGCAAAATCATTGGCTGTCTTACTGAACTTTTGTTGTAAAGAAATTAATTGTGAGCGTTATAATGAGACATTATACTGAAGTCCAAAATAAATGTATATACAGTGTGTTTAAATTCAAATAATGTATCTAATGCAATGACATTTGTGTAGCTTGAGTGTCCAAAAACTTGTTGCCACTTTATATAATAAAAGTGAGTAAATTAAGTGAGTTTCTGATGGTAACTGGGTAATGTAGTCCACTGTACATCTGACTCCGCCCCCATCCCCCCAGGAGAGAACATGACAATTCTAAACACAGCTGATTGGTTGCTGGGCTGCAGTACTCCGCCCACTGCCCCAAGTACGAACAGAGATGGTATATTGCATGTGTTTATGGAGTGTGCATATATGACAGAGCACGTGTGTGTGTTTGTGTGCAGTGCTTTTGAATCTTAGAAGAGTTTTCTGAGTGCTTCTGTTTACTTTATTACATTTTTGCGAGGAGTTTGAACGTTGACAGCATGTCTTCTCTCCTGACTTTTCTCCCAAAGTTAAATCAGAGCCGTTGAACAGCAGCGAGGCCGTGAACTCAGCAGGAGACACTGTGCTGGACTCGTACACGGGGTCAGGTAAGACACACACACACACGCTGCATTCAGAAAGTAGCTGGAAAGCTGCTGAAAGCTTTGAGCCCTCAATCTTTGTGCTGTCCTTGAGTGGACGTCACCAGAGCCTCAGACTCTTTATTTAGATCCGTGCGCTCACACATACGCTGGGAAACTTCTGTCTATTCGATCCCCTGCAGAGAAGGTTGAGGCCTTTGCTTAAGCCTGACAGTGGAGTGTGATGTCTCTATGCAGAAGATGATGTGATGTTCTGTCTCGTTGAGGAATACGGACCGTTTTCAGCTCAGAAAGAAAATGATGACCTAGGCATATAAATAATGTGTTATTTAGACGTTGTTTTATGGACTGTGTTTTAATTAAGGTGTCAGGTTATATTAATTTTAGGTTTTAAGTTAATTTTAAGGTGTCATTTTTATATTTGTAGGTATCAAAACTATTTCAATTTTTTTTGAATATCAAAATTAGCATATTTAGGCAGACTTAATCTGCAAAAAAAATGTGGAGATCTCTTCAGAAAATCCATATGAACCGGAAGTTGAACGGTGAAGATACAAAGAAAAGAAAAAGTAAAGAAAAGCCATTTGTTTCTTTCCTGTGGGATGGAAACATCAGTTTTCAAAAGCAAAAGAGGAAGAGGAGAATAAAGCAGAGAGGAAACGTTGAAACTCTTTGATGTAAAGAGACGACTGATTTTTAGAGAATAGTTCCTGTTCTTTTATTTTGTTTGCTTTCTGTTAAATTAACTCCAGCTGTTGAGAGAGACTGTGAGCTGTCAATCAAAGTTTGTGTGTGTGTGTGTGTGTGTGTGTTTGCACGTGTGTGTGTGTGTGTATTTGGGTTTGAATTGAAACTTCTTGGCAAATCCTGCTGAACTGGATAAAGTCCAGCTCACATTTTGTTTTATGGTTTTGATATGTAATAAAGTACACATTCAGAAGAAGAAAACGACATCTGACATACAGTACTGACTGCTGATGGTGCGTGTAAAAATGATTCATTCTCAACGGCTGATTTCTTCATGCAATTGTCATTATAGTTCGAAAGCACGGTTATAAATACGGTGTGGTCCAAATGTCTGAGAGCATGGTGAAAATCTGGGGTTTAAAATCTCATTTTGAAAGTTTTAAACATTTGTCACATTGTCTTTGTCACCGTCTTCCATTAAAGCAAAAAAAACATCTCTCTGGACTGTGATAACATGTTGAGATAACAAAGATCATGTTCAGATAACACAGATCATCAAGTTTTGCACAAACTTGTGAATTCTGTGCCAGTTTATATTGATGTTGTCATTAAATCTAAAGCATTTATTTCAGTCCATCTTTGCTAAAACGGTTGTTTTTTTGTGCAGTTATAAGCAGCAGCGGTTTCAGTCCTCGGCCGGCTCACCAGTATTCACCCCCTCTCTACCCCTCAAAGTAAGATTCACACACTTAACAAAACAAACACGCGCATATTGTTTGTTTGTTTGTTTGTTTACATCTGCTCAAACAAAACTCCAATGTGTTGATCTTGTGTTTGATTGACAGGCCTTATCCCCACATCCTGTCCACTCCTGTGGCCCCTCCCATGTCGGCTTACACCGGCCAATCAGAGTTTAGTAGCATGCAGCAGTCAACCGTTTACACGCCCTACTCGCAAACTACTCCACCCTACGGCCTCTCCACCTATGGTAGGTGTTTTTGTTTGTAACGTTTTTAAAATGTTCCACCAGCAACATAAGAAAAGCGTTTGGATACATGTTGTTAATTTCATTTCTGTTCTTGATCTTGAACTACAGATTTAGGGGTGATGTTGCCAGGTATAAAGAGAGAAGGGGGGCAAACGCAGTCAGCCCTCCAATCAGGGCTCAGCTATAGCCCCGGATTTACCACCCCTCAGCCCGGACAGACAGCTTACTCACCCTATCAGATGCCAGGTCAGAATTCATCACCCAATCACATCCCAAACTGGTCCTAAATGAAAGTTGACAGACTCATTTTCTCTCTCAGCAGGGTCCGGTTTCACAACCTCTCCTGGTCTCTACACAACCAACAACTCCAGTCCCGGAAACTTCACCACACAACAGGTACACACACACCCTCACACACACACACTAACCCATAACGTCAGAGTTCAACAGAAGACCAGGGCTGTTTTTAAAACCAGCCCAGGTGTAGAACACCTGTCTTTCATCTGAGAGAATTTATGCTTTAAGAAGTTAATGTTACTCTAAATTTTTATGATGAAAAGTGCTGCCAAGCTACACTTAGATTCCTGCTGATTCATTTAGCGATGTAAACAAAGTGCAGGTCTGGCAGCGGTTGAATCTGAATTAAAATGAAATGAAATGTGAACGCAATAGTGGAGTACCTCAGAGAGCCTTTTTACTGCAACGTTTGTGTTCTTGAGAGAATGAGGCAGTGACAGTTTTAGAGTCGTCTGCTGTAAGAGAACCGTCTGTGTCTGCACGTGTAAAACTCTCTCAGAGATACCAGAGGAACCAGGGAGCGATAAAACTGCTCCCATCAAACACAGCTCTGTGTGGATGGGCCAGAAATCTGTATGTTACAGTCTTGTTCCTCTTTTTTTCTCTCTTTATTATCCCCCTGATAAACGTCATCTCTCTTTCTTCTTCCTCCACTGGAGAATGTCATAAAACAAATATTATTCCCATCTTACTGTTCGATCATCTTACAATTTTAGTTTGAAGGAATGTTTTAATTAACTTATTTTGAATGGATTAACAATATTGCTTGGTTAGGAACACTTCAAACTTTTCTACCAAAACATTTTTTTAACGTTTAATGTGTTATGAGAACTTTGAGAGAACTTTAGGAGAATGTTAGCCAGCATTTTGAGAACGTTACCCGTTAGCTTGATGTTCTCTCTGAGATGTTAAGAAATGAGGTTTACTGCCCCAAAAATCTCTGGGTCTTTGAGTTGATACTGTGCTTATATGAAACATAACTGAGATCTCAGTTGAGTCTCCTGACAGCTTTGAGCAATGACAGCATGACAATACTAGTACATCCTTAATGCTGTCATTTGTTTGTGCATAGCAGGAATATCAGTACACTGCATTCGGACAGAATCAATACGCTCAGTATTACTCCACATCCTCCTACGGCCCCTATATGACACCTAACAGCTCATTGGATGGCACGGGTTCTGTCTCCACCTATCAGCTGCAAGACTCCACCCCCATTATAGCAGGGCAAGCGGCTGACCTGAATCCAGGTAAGCACCAATCAGAATTGAGTTTACAGTTGTACTGTACCTCCATTTTTTTTAGGAAACAAAACTGTTATTGGGTGTGGCTTATTCAGACTGAGCCAATAAACAGATACCCAACACATCAATGGCCTTAAACCAGAATATCTTGCAACACCTTAGCAACCACTTAGATCTTCTTAGCAACCCCTTAGCAATGCCTTGACAACCAGCCACAACATCATAGCATTATGGGAATGTCTTTTGCTTCAGACAAGAACTTTATAAATTCTTTACAAAAGTAAAACTACAGTTTTAGATCAGCTATCTGTTAAAAATGGGAAAACTGACAATGCAGCTTAAAGTTAATTATTTGAACAGAGCAGCTAGTCACACATTGAAGGGGAACTGATGTTAGTATGTAACAGGGCTTTTGGCAGGAAGGTTTTGTGTAGTTGTTGATTATGTTAGATGGGTGATTAAGGGCGGCTGGGGGTTTGTGCAGAAGAGCAGAAAGCCCAGATCTCTGTGGGGTCCCAGAACTGTTTTCTTCTGTGATTTAGCTTGGCTGCAGTTCAGCAGAGCTCATTACATTATGACTTTTTCACAGTTTGACACACACACACACATATCAGACGTGCCAATATCCCACTTTCGTGATCTATGTAAACATTTTCTTCATTTTTTTAAATGAGACAAGAGAGCACACACAGATTTTTGTTTCAGATCCAAAGATTTTTATTTGTGCAGCACCAAAATGTGGCCTGAACTTGATGTTATCTTCATCGAATTGTTTAAAGACAGTAAAACACAAACATGCAAATTTAAGCTATACTGCGTGACTGCCCTGATCTGTCCTGCCAAGATTCCTAAGTCGCCTTCTAAGTGTTCTTGGTTGTTTATTTGCAGGTGAGTTTGAGGCGGGGCAAAGCCCGCCCACGCCTATTAAGGAGATGGAGGACAGGGCGTGTCGAGGGGGTGCGGCTAAAGCAAGAGGGCGGGGCAGAAAAAACAACCCCTCCCCTCCACCTGACAGTGATCTTGAGGTATGCTTTAATTTACACAGACAATTTGTTCATACAAAACACACACAAAACAACAACAGTTACTGGTGCTCATGTAGACATAGCAAAATTATTTGTATCACTGTTTGTTTACTGAGATCAGATGTGTGTCCACAGAAGGTGTTTGTTTACTGAGATCAGACGTGTTTGTTGTGTTCACAGAAGGTGTTTGTTTACTGAGATCAGACATGTTCAGAGGTGTTTGTTTACTGAGATCAGACTTGTGTTTGTTGTGTTCACAGAGAGTGTTTGTTTGGGATCTCGATGAGACAATCATTGTGTTTCACTCACTCCTCACGGGCTCATACGCACAGAAATATGGCAAGGTAAGAGCAGACTCACACGGTACAGCTGGCTGGCATTCACGGGTGTTTAAAGAATACCAAACCACCATCTTCCTACACACAGTTCAAATTTAATTTTAAATTGGCAGTGCCACTTGAAATCAGATGTAACATTTTATGACACACACTCAGGTGTACCTGTGTACTTCAGATATTTTGTCCTTGCTGCAAAATGTGAAATCCAAATTAAATGACTAAATTCTGAATTTTAACCCATGAGCTATGAGCGCAAATTTTGAGCATTGAGCAATGAAACAGAGAAGTTACATTCAGTGCAGTGATGACAAAAAGACTCGGGATAAGAGTTCAAATCAGACTTAATATCAGACTCAGAATCAGACTCAATATCAGGATCAGACTCTGGAGAGTATAAAGCGTCAGACTACTTCTGACACCTTCCCTTGTTTCTTGTCGTTGGGTTGGTGAGAGACATGGAGACAGCTGCGTCTATTCACGGCTCTGCGGCTATTTCTGCCGTCTCTATGACGATGAAAACCCTTCGTTCTTAAGCACTCCCATTAGAGCCATCGTACACGCTGTCTCACACACACACACACACACTCTTATAGAGACATCATTACTAGGAGTGTGAAATTACTGTTCAACACAATTCATAAAAGGGCAAAGCAGTTCTATGCCAATTCGTCTCTGATTATTTATTTAAGTTTAAAAGAATCACCTCAGTAATAATTTATAACGTGTGCTTATATTACCTCTAAACATTTTCAAACAGTTGAATCATCATTTCCAATCTCTGTCAAAGTTTTACCATTAAGTGTGTGTATTTGTGTGTGTGTGTGTGTGTGTGTGTGCTTTTCTATTCTCGTTCACTGTCTCAGCCAATCACATCAGAGCCAACAAACTTCATCACACATGATGATTTTTACAGCTGGGTGCCCCCCCCCTCTTCCTTTTACTGTGTGTGTGTGTGTTTGTGTGTGTGTGTGTGTGTGTGTGTGTGTGTGTGTGTGTGTGTGTGAAGGGTGGCTGATGTTTTGAGACAAGTGTAGCGTCCGTCATCGTAATGGCGAACATTATATTTAAAGAGCAAAATGTGTATTTGAACTGCTTATATTAAAAACTTTATACACCTTCCAAAACTGCAAAATTAGTGTCTAAATTCAATGACATTATTACATGTAATTGCAATCCAAGGCTGTTTCTCTCATTCTTGTGTTTGTTCTGGTTTTGTAGATAGTGTAAATGTTATATTTTAACATTAAGTGATAATATTAACATAATATTTGCATATTAAATTATGATTGATCCACTTTTGCTCAGTTTGCGTCTTTTCATTGCCTGTTCAAGCGTTTTTTGCAGCATTTACAATCTGTTGTGCCGCTGATGATGTTTATGATCATTATAAATGATGTAATAATAATTCATATTGACACTTTAGGACCCTCCCCTGGCTGTGACTCTTGGTTTAAGAATGGAGGAGATGATTTTCAATCTCGCTGACACTCATTTATTTTTTAATGACTTGGAGGTAAGCAAACGCTTCTGTGTGCACATGCATCTATGCATTATATGCATTATATGCATTATATGCATTATATGCATTATGTGCATTACTCAATATAGGTTAATATTTGCATGTAAAGTTTGTTTTCCTTCTCAAGTTTTTTTTTAATGGTAAAAATGCAAACATTTTCTGTTAGGGTTAGAGTGTGGGTTAAGGTTATGTTGTTTATAACTAGCTGTGTATATAAACAACAGATAGGTTTAGATGTGCTTTATGCGTGTGTTTGTGGCCCCCTGCCGGTCGCCTATTGTAACTGCATTGCGCGTTACTGCAGGAATGCGATCAGGTGCACATTGATGACGCGTCATCAGACGACAACGGCCAGGACCTCAGGTGAGTTTATCACCTGTTCAACAAACGATGCATTATTTTTAATACTGTTATTATTCTTTATAAAATCACAGTTATTGATAAAACAGCTGGATTTCCAATCATTTATGCATCTGTAACAAGATCTTTAAAAGATGAAAATATAAAATGACTGAATATGTACCTGTACGTAAAACAAGACTGTTATTGTTATTATCAACAGTACTTACAGTTTTGCCACTGATGGCTTCCATGCAGCTGCAACAAGTGCAAGTCTGTGCCTAGCAACAGGAGTTAGGGGCGGAGTCGACTGGATGAGGAAGTTAGCATTCAGATACAGAAGAGTGAAGGAGTTATACTGCAGCTACAAAAACAATGTCGGGGGTAAGATCTTGTTAAAGAGAGAGTTTCCATCATTTCAAACCTGGGTGATTTTATCTTCTGTGGAACACAAAGAAGATATTTTGAGAAAAGTCTCTGTGGTTTTGTGTCTATACAGTGGAAGTCAATGGGTGCCGTTGTTGTTGGGTTACCAACGAACTTCAGAATAACTTCCTTTGCATTCTTTTACTTTTTTTGTTTTCATTTTTGGTTAAATTGTCTCTTTAAAACTGACTGCTGTGGGTTCAAATCCTCAATCTGTCTCAATCACCTGTAAGCATTAGGGCTCTTAACTCCAGCTTGTTAAAGGCAGAAGTTCTCAGACTCATGACTGTGCCACAACACATTCTTGTTGTGAATGTGCCGTTTGTTGCCGTTATTTTGCAGGACTGCTGGGGCCGGCAAAGAGAGAAGCGTGGATTCAGCTGAGGGCTGAGGTTGAGGCTCTCACGGACTCATGGCTAACCACTGCACTGAAGTCTTTGTCAATCATCAGCTCCAGGTAAAATGACTTTATACATCATCTGCTCACCTGTGCCTGCGCAGCAAATATCAGATACCAAACATCTCTCTGTGTGTCACACAGGAGTAACTGTGTTAACGTCTTGGTGACGACGACACAGTTAATACCTGCGCTGGCTAAAGTGTTGCTGTACAGCCTGGGGTCCGTCTTTCCTGTTGAAAACATTTACAGCGCAACCAAAATAGGTGAGTTTCCTGAAAGGATGCGGAGATCTGTTTTTTCAGTTTTACTGTTTTCCTGTTATTTGTTGTTGGAGGTAATGTAAACAGGTAAACAAATCCTGGCTGTCTGATCCTGTGGAGCTGCATCGGATTGGCTTATTAAAGCTATATGCTAATCATGTCACATGACATGCATTCTGACTTTGTGATCATTTGTTAAAGTTTCTGAGCGTTTAAAAAAATCCTACTCCATACTCCAACTGAGTAATTTGTAGTGAAGTCAGTCACATCGCTACATTTTTATATATTTACTTTTACAACTATTTTTGGACTTGACTCCCATGATTGATGAGTTTATTATTAAATATTTCAGTTACTAACTCAAATCCAAATTCTGTTCATTCTGTTTTGGTTTATTTTTGTTTCTTTTTATACACAGCCATTGCACAAGTTTTATTAAGAGAGACTTTTTGATTCAAATCTAATCATGCTGGTTGACTGGTCCATAACAGTAAGATGCCTTGTAGACTCAAAGCCAAATTCTAGACACACAAATCCTGTACTTGTTACAGTTGTCATGGTAATAGCAGGAACAAAATCTTTGAGAGGTCAAGCTTGTCTGTGCGGGCAAAAGCAATTGTCGGTTTGAATTCATGTCATTTTTGTCTGTAAATGGAAAAATTCCCACTCATTTTTGTTCATGAACGACTCTCTCACTTTGCTTCTCTGCTGTGTTCTCTTTTTTCTTTCTCCTCTTCTGTTTTCTGTATTCCTTCCTGCGATCCTTTAATCTGACTTTGTAATCCTGTGATTACAAAACAAATACATTCTGTGTGTGTACCTGTGTGTGTTAAAGATTAAGTTTATGCCTTGTCTCTGCAGGTAAAGAGAGCTGTTTTGAGCGTATAGTATCCAGGTTTGGCACTAACATCACCTATGTTGTGATTGGCGATGGGCGTGATGAGGAGCACGCAGCCAGCCAGGTAAAATCTCACCTTTGACCCCTGACCTCTGATCTGTCACCTTGTTTATGTTGCAGGGAAAGAGAGTTGCTTTGAGCGCGTAATGCAGAGGTTTGGCAGGAAGGTAGTGTATGTTGTTATTGGGGATGGTGTGGAAGAGGAACAGGCCGCTGCCAAGGTAACGACCCTCAGGTGACCCGGAAGCAGTGTGTGACCTCTCAGACTGGACTTCCTGCCTGTGTGCTGTAGAGCTTCATGTAGATCCATCTGAGGGCAGCTTGTGTGCTTCATTCACTCTGTCTGTAGTTTCAGTAGCCGTGGCTTTTCTCTGACAATCTGAGACCAGCTGCTCTCTCAGATCTCCAGAGGTTTAGAACAGACCTATTCAGCTGAGGGTCTCCAAGGTCTGAGGCGTCTAACGCAGCCAAGCATTGCATCATTTCTCAGAAGCAGATAACACAAACCCTGTGAGCTTTCAGTACTGAAGACTGAAGGACTGTTATGATTTTCAGGAAATGGCAATGGGCTGATAGCCCAGATGAACACAGATCTTGAGTTTTGGTCCCGTGGGTTTGGCAAACTGTCTCTGATTATCCTCTGTGGATCTGCTCAGATGCAATGGCTTAAAACACAGCTGAATATTTCTGTTCTAGAAAAACTACTAAAGTGCATTTCTGACCCGGTTTGTGCAAATCAAAATATCATGTATATTTTGCAAGTCAGATTTGATTCTATTTTGCTAGACTACACAGAGTGTGCTGTGTAAGGATTTGTAAAGGGTTTATTTGTAAATGTTATGTTTAAAAATGTTTTTAAAACAATATTATTTACATCTAAGAAATGTTAAACTTGACCTAAGCTGCAGTCATAACTTTTGCCTCTCTAGCGCCATCTCTGTTTAAAACAAACGTTCAGTGTATTTTACATGCTTCTCATTGAAGTCAAACAGCCTTTTCCTGTGAAATCCGAGCCATAGCTCAAATTATAAATCATTATTAGAATCTTACCATTGTGAATCAGGATAAGGAGATTGTGTGAACACTGATCTGTCATGTACTTGCTCAATAATGTTCATTTGTATCCCAGAAAAGTTATAGACTGCAGCTTTAAATCTAAACAGTTTGACTTACCTATAATTAATCAATACCCAATATTAATCAATATTTAGATTCTTTATTATTATTATAAACTCTTTATAAACCCTCAAGTGTGTGAAACTAATGTAATACAATAATGATCAGAGTTTTCATTCCTCTTGTTTATGGTTTGGTTGTTTGGTGGTTGTTATAAACACATTAGCAGGAACGCAGAGAGTTGTTAATAAACATCAAACTCATTGTAGCTGATATGAGTAGCAGTTTTTTATAGAGTGATCTAACCTGCATGCACGGATATCAGTGGAACATGTTAAGGACATTTTGTGCAACTGTTTTCAACTCTCAACGTTTCTGTCCGCAGCACAACATGCCCTTCTGGAGAATTTCCAGTCACTCCGACCTGCTTGCCCTGCATCAAGCACTGGAGTTCGAGTACCTGTAACACTCGACACCTGTATCATAAACCCTTTTTGTACAACTATTATTTAAGAAGAAGAGTACACTGCGGTCTCTTTTCACGCTGTTGTTGTTGCTGTCCTTTTTATTTTCAAAACTCTGGCTTTTGAGATACTTCTGTACTGTCTTAAGAAGACTAGGACACCACGAAAGGTGAAATAGGACCGTAATGGTCAAACTAGGCTTGTAAGGAGCTTCAATAAGGTCTTACGTCACAACGCAGCTCATGATTTGGGGGGCGGGACATCAGTCCTGCTCACACGAACAGAAAACTTACTGCTAACCGCACATATATTCACTCTGTATCTGTCTGTACTATAGACTTCAATGTCATCTCTGCTTAGAAGTAACTGGAGGAGCCGTGTACTTAACGCAGGATTATTTAGTCATAACTCATGTAAATTATTTTACAGGATTTAAACACTTAAAGGATGCTGTGTTTTCACATGCTATCGTTTTGATTGTCCTTTTTTTGTAAGTTTTTGGCAAAAAAAAGTTTGTGTATAATTTGTTGTGCCTTATGTTTCGTGTGTCAGTTTTTATTTTGAGGATGTACGTAGATAAAAATGCAAACGTCTCAGATTTTCTTTCTTTTCTAAATGTTTTAAAACAGACTGTGAAGGTTGTTTTTCCTAGAGACACCAGCCCAGCATTTACAAATGAAAGACTTTGAACTTAAAGAATCAATTTTGATTCACATATGATTTAAACTAAAGCAAAATAAAATAAGCTTCATAAACTCAAAACTTTAAAACTGTGCACTCTTCATGTTAACAACACTTAAATCCACACCGTGCTGTACATTTTACTGGGATTCTGAATTATCAAAAAGTGTGAAAATGTTCAGACGAGTGTAAAGAACGATACAGACAAACATTTCCAAAAGAGCTTTTATTTGGCGCTTTATTTTTTGGATTTGAAGTACTCCTCAATAACATCCTTGGCCTGAGACTCTTTGCCGTAGTCCTGAAAACAAAAACAAGATTGAAACGTTGGTTCTGCTTTACGCATAAACATCGTCACTCGTCATCCACCGTGATTTTGCGGTTCTGAAATAAAGACTGAATTAAGCAGGACTCTCACCTTGATAACCACACAGCTACAGCCCACCACCTTACGAGGTTTTCCCTCCCTGTCGATCTTACACAGACCGACCCACTCGCCCAGCTTCTTATTGTCATCAACCTGCAGAAAAACAGAAGTTAACAACTTAAAACAGTGCAAAGGATTTACTGTCAATAAAACAGCTAGTTAATACAAATAAGAGCTTCTGGTAAAATTCATAAAAACACTTTACATGAGGGAGAATTTAACTTCCAGCAGAACATTATCAGGTACCATCAAAGCCCAAATGTTTTAGCCAGAGTCCAAATCAAAAGATTAAACATTAGAAGCATTTACATTTATAAATTTGGCACTTATAATTGAAGGCACACATCTGATCATCACACACGTTCATCGGGAAGGAAACTTGCGACCTCTGCCAACTGAATCTACAGGTAACATCTGTAACTACCTTGATGAGGTTGATCTGATGTTCGGCACAGAGAGCCTCCACCAGTTTGACATACATGGGCTCGTCGCAGTTTGCAGCCAGAACGCAGAGATGAGCCTGTCGCCTACAAACACAGTCCGGTATGAGACTTCACTTCATACAACAGCCACCACGGCACACATCGTACAACAGCATCTCAGACAGAATTTGGGTGACATGGCAGTTATCCTCAGAGACTTCAGCAGAGGGAGCCAAGTTATCATCACAGATACGTAACGTCGCAGGAACGTTTAAGGAACGTTTCTCACTTGTCCAGGGCTTTGGCCGCCTCACGGATGCCGCGGGCCAGGCCGTCGTGAATGAGTGCCGTCTTCAGCACTTCAGGCAGGGCGGTGTTGACATCCATCACACCTCCGGCAGCGATGCTGTGACAGCGAAACGAAACGCGTTATAGGGGCGTTAGGGGGGCAACTATGTGTGCGCATGCGCACAACCTCCGGCTGTTCAGATGGCGTTTCTCACTCATGATGTGAGTGCAGGGGTATCCGACTAAGATTAAAACTCATCATTGCCGAGGTATGTACAACAAAGACCAAGACCACCACCATTTATTTTACTCACACCAAGCCCAAAAGCACAGACAGCGAAACGCAGTCCTTGCATTCACTTAAATGACTTCTGAATGAACTTTACAATGACTTGGTTGTTAATAAAACCTATTCAAAACTAGTTTAAATACATAAGTCTTACTGCAGCAGAAACAAGCAGCAAAGAAACTTACCCTTCCTCGGCCATTGTAGATTAATGATGGACGGGGGGTTGAAATTTCTGAAATAAACGCAGAACATGAAGAATATATTAATTTCTGTATTTTTGGACACACGTCTGATTATTTTAACATTAGGATGGTCGACATTAATGACAGATTGTCAAAGGCTGCAGAAACGGTCCTACCTTCCCTCTGACCGCGAGTAAAGAGGACGTCATAACGGCGACGCCATTGTTTTAAGCGGAAAAGGACCCAAGGGCGTCCATCGCACCGCCGGTGTAAAATGCTGTTTACGTCTATGCATTTTGGAGAGGCTTTAATTTTAAATAAGCGATTTACTGCGTGTTTGTTTATTGTGTGTGTTTCCTGTGTAACGAAACTACAATCTGCGCTGCTAATGCCATTTTCTGTCAGAAATAAATTTTATACTGTGACTTGTTTAGTTTTACTAGTAGTGACTCTTATTGTTGTTGTTGTTTGTATTAAATTGTATTTATTTTAGGAAATGCATCGTCGATCATAACATCTAAAGTATAAAACGTTAATGTCACGCTATAGGTGGCGCTGTCGAGCGCATATAATCCAATGGCTCAATACTTTTAAAGCAGCTGCAGTTTATTGTGGGCATGTGTCGGTACGTTTGAGCAGAAAATCTCCATTTGTCATCATTTTAAACGGTATGTGCATCGTTTATCTTAAATATTTTACATGTGTGCTTTAATGAAATGACATTTATTACAGTCACTTATAAATAACATTTAAAAATCTTAAAACTTAAATTATTATAAATTAATCACAATAAAGTATGTCTGTACTGTGACTGAACATGAAGTCAAATTATTGCCCTTAGGCAAGCTTAGGCTTGCCACACTGATATGCTGTACAGGTGTGTGTGTGTGTGTGTGTGTGTGTGTGTGTGTGTGTGTGTGTGTTTGAACTAAAAAGGGGTGGAGCTTCTGCTGAACTATGTTAAAACTTGCTTACCTGCTCTTGAGTTGGCAGAGCGCTGTTTTATTACACCTCCAGACAGCCTTATAAACTCTGATCTGCTCCATTCACCTTTTATAATCTAGCAAACCAGGATTTGTAGAAGATGTCCATCACAATCTATTACAGCAGTGTTAGTGGCTCCAGAGAGGTGTGTGTCTGTGTTTTATGTGTGTTTGCTTCACTTAAAACTGTCCGATTTAAAGTAAATGCGCTGTGTCAGCTGTTTGTCTCTTTTCTATTGTTGCTTTATTTATTGTTGGGCATTGTTCTGTTGTGGTTGGATGTGTGTGATGTTTTTGTCTACAGGGAATATAAATGTTTCTCTGGGTTAAGGGAGGTTTGTGCGTGTAGGTGTGGCTGCAGATGTTTCAAAAAAGCCTTTTTTATTTGATTTCAAGATGATAAGAGTTGTTTTTTAGTTCCTGTTGCAAAGAGGAACCATTTTAAACAAAGTCAGCATGTATTAGTCAAACAAAACATGTTATAAATGGTTCATTTTTTCAAACTCTCAAGGTGAAGCAACAGCAGAATCAGATCTTCCAGTTCCTGGATTCTAAGAAGATAAAATACTTCACTGTGGACATCTCGCAGAGTCCAGACAAGAAAGAGGAGATGAGGAAGAAGGTGGGAAACACATTAGCGATGCCCCCTCAGATCTTCAGTGGAGATAAATACTGTGGGGTGAGTGTCTGTAAGTCCTGTGCAGCCCACCAGCTGGAGACATCTGTAGAACTTATGAGAAAATCTTTATACAAACTAACAAACATGTCAAAACAAAAGTAATTTGTTTGCTTGTTTGTTTGTTTTGCATTGCACACTGGAACATCTACCAAACAAAAGCACAAAAGTTATCATTGTCTTTAAAAATAAGGATGTTTCAGTTACAGCAGAGATGCTCATAACTTTCAGGATATGAAAGTTGAAGAGTGAAATGAAATGAGGATCTTTCAAACTGTTGCTGTCAGTCTGTTGTAATGAATTTGTAGCAAGTACATTGGACCACTGAGTCAGAGTTAACAGAGCCTTCATGAGTTAGCTGCAGTTTTATTTAACCAGGGTGTAACATTTGCAGCATATGTTAATGCTATTAATTGTGTTTAAACACACAGCACTTGATGTGTAAATGTTTGTACATAAGCACAAGATACCAGTCAGGCTTGTTAAGTTACTCCTAAGCTTAAATACACCCTTTAAGATGACGGTACAAATGATGAGCTCAGTGCTTATGATAATGTTGGTTAATCAATAGC
>JBAJNP010002849.1:0-44363 GCA_036877545.1 Yasuhikotakia modesta | reverse complement strand
TATATATATATATATATATATATAGATTTGAGTGTAAATAATGACAAAAAATGTCTTCATAATCATATTTTGTTTATTTTCACAATCAAAATTTGTAATACAGATTTAAGCAGTTATGTATACTTTATAATTATATCTAATATCTTATTTTAGATACAATTATCTTATATTATCTTATATCTACTAATTATATCTATCGACTGTATATAATTAATTAGTATAATAAAAGATTATACATGTTCTATATATAAAATTATATATGGTTTTATATAATATAATTTTCCTTTGCAGTCTTCTAATCAATGTCTTTGGTGTAGGTTGGATAATAATAATATAAACATTATTGATTCTGTCGGCTCTCATCAGCACAGTGTCATAATTGATTAACCTGCTTCAGAGTAAAACGTTATCAGCGATTAATGACTGACAGAAAACTACTGC
Source organism: Yasuhikotakia modesta (assembly GCA_036877545.1). Classification (NCBI taxonomy): domain Eukaryota; kingdom Metazoa; phylum Chordata; class Actinopteri; order Cypriniformes; family Botiidae; genus Yasuhikotakia; species Yasuhikotakia modesta. The sequence goes on along the minus strand of JBAJNP010002849.1, from coordinate 43,922 downwards.
ATCCCCATCACACATACTGCATACTAACACTACAGCCTACGTGCTGCACAGAGCGCTTGTGTGACATTATAATGCTTTAAATAAGCTTTATATTTGTTTTTTTGAGCGAACCATCTTGGTCCACAAAACTGATCATAGTTCAGAATGACCTCACTGCCACAGGAAGTGAGGCGGCACCACTCAGATTAGCATTCGGATACTGTCTGGTACATAGATTAGCTGTGTGTGTCGTGTGTGGGAGAAATGATGGCAGGTTAATGAAGAGTCTGAGGGAGAAATAAAGAGCAGAATGGAGTGACAGACGTATGCTGCCCCTGGACTCAATGACTGTGAAGGTTCTGTTAAAGGTTGTCTAGAGCAGGAACAGCATAAAACATGATTTCCTCAGGAGCAGCTGTTAGTCTTTGATGGCTTTCGGATGCCTTAGTGAGAACGATGCTTAGGACAACGCTAATGAAAAGGATTGGCAGTTTGGCACAGCTGGAAAACCAAATATTTCTCATTAAATTCATCCAAGACAATCTGAGCTCTGCTAAACAAATTATTTTGAAGCTCTTTTTAAATAGCCAGTTTATTGTATGTAAGTCTTGTAAGCCTTTATTTCTATATAAGCATTTCTTTCATCTAAGGAATTGTAGGAAATATAGAGATTAGATAATAATAGATGATATTGAAAAATATAAAGATTGTAAATGCTAGTTTGCAATCCTTTTTAAAACGTTTTATTTCTCTCTCTCTCTCTCTCTCTCTCTCTTTCATTCGCAGTGTCTCTCTCACCCACAACCCCTCCCCCAAGCGACAGCAAACACAACTTCAGTGCTCAAAATGTAGAAAAAACATTTCAGTCCTCATTCACTTACCTGGAGAGACTTGTGTTTGAAATCTGTACTTTCACAAACACTTGAACCCAAGAGAGCTGAACCTGTGTGACAGTTTATGACAAACAGGAGACAAGAGTCTAATTCATGTTTAAGAACTGAATTTTTACAATTGAATTTGTCTGTAATTTGACATAAAGTTCATTAGATGCCTCAGGGCTAAAAATCACATGAACGCTATTTGTGTCACTCTCTCACTCACCTAACAAGTGTGAAGACCCCCAAGACCCTCTCAACAGGCCTCTGTCAGGAGATATTTAATTAAAGATTGATCCATCACAGACAGCGAATGTCTGGAGAGTGTCTTCAGTTCAGTTCCTATGACATTCAGAGCGGTTAATTGGAAATGTTGGTCATGTGGAATAATGTAGCAGAAATGTGGGTCATTTATATAGAAGAGATAAGACATACATTAATCATTTCAGATAGACCACCTGAGAATGCAGTTAAATACAGCTGAGGGGTTTCCTGAAATAAAATTCTGGTGTTATGCTGCACGGTTAATAATAATTAATAATAGGAGCTATCTAGTGATGTTCCTGTAGCTCAGCTGGTAGAGCATTGTGGTTGCAGCGCAAAGGTTGTGGGTTCGATCCCAGGACACACAGTACTGATTATACACAGAAATTATACTTTGAATTCACAGGAATTCAATAAAATTGAATAAAAAGCGTTGCTTTGCTTTGAATAAAAGCGTCTGCCGAATTAATAAATGTTAATGTCGTGTAAATATAGTGACAAACTGGACACTAAAAGTCTGATGTCATATTGTGTTATGATTCAGAAACTCTGAAGAATTCTGATTCCTTGAGTTTCTGAGCTGGATGGACTGTTAACTTCACAATTGGCATAAAGGAAACTGATTTCTGAAGGACTGTATTATTATATGTTTTTCTCATAGGTACGTTACACTGTCCACCATAAAATGGGTGGCAAACCATGAGCCAGGGTTATACGAGGTGTCTGTATTCTCGTGGTGGTTTTATTTCCAATGTTTGGCTTCTCGTGAGGCGAGTGGGTGGAGACAGAAGATGAAACATATTTCTGACTGGAGCTCAATATGAGACACCAGTGAGCAGCTAATAAAATTCACTCCAAGCTCAGCCGCAGACACAGACAGATACTGTAATGTCACATTTCACAATTGTTATTTTCACTGAATACAGAATTCAAAAACCCGCATTACAAAATGTGACGTTTAAACCCACTGCTGAGCTTAACAAAAAGTTGCAATTTGAAATGCATTTTAAAACAGGATGTACTAAGTCCATTTGCTTACGACAGATAAGAAAAGATAATCCTGCAGGTTTAGAGACACTTCATCAATTTCTGAGGTACAATTTATGTGACTGACAAGTGAAACTCAACAAAACAGATAGATTTGTTCCATTTTAAGAGTCCATATAATTACTTCTTACCATAAACACATGAGTGCAGTTATAGAGGTGAGAGGTTTGAAGGTTGTTGCTTTTTCTAGCTCAGATCTAACTCAGATTGTTTTCTGTCTATTTTGGTTTACAAAGGGGGGGGGGAATGTTTAAATCTTGGTGATTTTTCAGAGCCTATAGAAAAAGATTAAAATGCTATAGGCCAAAATGCTACAGAAAATATATAATATGATGAAGGTTGTTTTAGCTTTGAGAAAGTGTATGAGGAATTATAGTGTGAATGACGGAACAAGCTTATTATTACAGAACAGAGTCTACAAGAACTGAAGAAAACATTAGCACTCAAAAAACTGGAACATGTTCTGTTTGGATATTTCTGTTACTTGATCAATAATTGCCAGCAAAAAACAATTGAAAACAATGGCAAATGTTATAATGATTGTAAATTTATTAATGTATTTATCCACACATTAATTCACAATGTATACATTTGTTGCATAATTGTCTAGTAACATACTATCTGTAGGGTTATTAGAATGTGTGGGATAACTCTGAGGAGGTGCGCTATTGAAAGGCAACAGTTCACTCCTGTCAGACAGACTCACAATGAAGTGCATGTTGTGGTGGTAAGTGAGGAGATGAAACCTAATGGGGCCCCGAGGGCTGGCGAGTGTTTTTCTGTGAGTGAGGTAATGACTGTAACCTCTGCTTCTGCCCCATCTCAGCTCAGCCTGAAAAAAACACTCAGACCAACTGAGGGAGTACCAACCACCTATTGGACTGCAGACAGTAAAGCAGGCAAGTGTTGTGAAGTGTGTGTGTTTGTGTGTCAAGGAGAGTGTGTGTTTGTGTATCATGACATCATTTGTATAACAATATAAACACTTTCTGTGTCCTTGTAAGTCAATTGGCTTAAAACAGGAAATTGTGTTAAACTGTAGTTTTTGAAATATAAAAAAATAACATTTTTGAAAATATGATTTTTTTTGGTGAGGGTTTGGGTTACAAGAGGGGTGCTTCTTAGAGACTTCTTTATAGACTTCTATAAGTTATACTGTACACATACAGACAAAAAACTGAAATGCATATATAGGCTTTCTCTCTTTTTTGCAATATAATGCTTTGAACAACAGTTGTAGTACTTACAATGCTGACTGCATGTTATTCATCTGCTGGGCCTGCAAAAAGGCTCATAAATCACTCATTAAATATATAATGTGTGTGTATGGACCACTTAGTGTGATGACTCAGTAAAAATAATGACAAAAAATGTGGCAAAACCTGAGATGTGCCTCTGCACTGTTCAAAGATCTGTGTAAAGGTTCCTCAGCCACAGTAGTGTCACATGTCCGCCACAGAACGAGATTTTACCGTAGGGGGTTTTCTGAAAATAGCAGGTGTTTCTCAGAGACCATCAGTCCTCAGATGTTCAGACCTTTGTCTCTGTAACATTTAGATGTACTGAAATCTCCTGTATTTCAATACACCAAATTGCCAATTTTAACTAATGAAATATTTACATGCAGACCCACTTTGTAATTTGCTAGTGAGGACTGATATCAAAGTGGAATGTGACGTCTCATGTGATTTCGATGGCTTAGAGAGATATGATATCAAATCTCAGTGCATTTCACTCACACAAGCCACTCTGTGCTGCTTTGCAAAAGTATTCATGTCATTTATAGACCAAGAGACACTTACTTGATATTAAAAAGGTTTAACAGGCATAAAGAAGAAATGAGCGGGAAATTAGATTACATTTATTGTGACAGTTGCTTTATGAATTTTTGTACTCCAGTGAGTTAAGCTGGAACTACCCCAAAATTTGTTCACCCAAAACTAAACCTCTGTCATCAGTTACTAATCCCCTGGTTGTATCAAGCCTGTATTACATAACACATATGCAAGAAAAATGAATATTATTATGGTTGGTTTGGAAGAGTGTGAGTATATGGTTACAGCATTGCCATTTAGGGTACACTGAAGCATTAAGAAAAAGTAAAGACTGTTGATTCTCTGTAATGTTTAAAATGAGTTAAAAATGCAGTAAGAAAATGTAAAAATTTTATGAAATTGGAAATATGCCATCCTTAAGAAAATGGCAAAAGCACTCTCTCTCTCTCTCTCTCTCTCTCTCCCTCTCTTTCTGTTTGTCTTCACATAACAATGTGTTTGGCCGTTAGGAAGAGAATTATCCTCTATTCTTTTCTCTGAACACATTAAAACCCATTTCAGCTGTTTTTACATGCAAACAAATCCCTTCAGAGACCGTCCAAAGAGACAGAACACCGTGTGCAATCCAGAGTCATTTATGAGTAATATTTCATGAGTAAAATGATTTTCATGGTCTACAGACACCTGTGGTTTATCATAATCAATACACCTCAGAGCGTGTCTAATATGACCACTAATGGCCCTTGACTTTATATGCTACTTCTTTAAAGGGGAAAAGTGTTTGGCACGCTGAATTTGTGTGTGTGTGTGTGTGTGTGTGTGTGTTAATGACTTTCAGTGACTTCAAAACCATTGAAACACAAAGACCTTCAAAATTGTATAATATCTTCATAACAGCAGCATATTGCCTCTCTCTCTCTCTCTCTCTCTCTCTCTCTTTTAATGATACAGTATTTACGATGTCAGACAGCCAAAGGGAACAGCATGCTAGCTTGGCTACTGCAGAAGTCACATGTAGACCTTCAAAGCAAGCTGAAAATGTGAAGTATAAGCTTGATTATATTCCCCACAGGTGGCCATTATCAGCCACACAGATGATTGTGAAACATAATGACAGCTCTCAGATATTTATAGAGGCTTGTGAGGAGCATGTCTGTCACTGTCTATTTTAACAGCCTATAGACATTCTTTGAACTGACGTATTCAAAAGCAGTGACTCAATACGCCTACATGATAACTTAAAAAAAGCATGAATTATGGTACTGATGATTAGGATTAAAGAGCAGGACTTCTGACATGAGACGGTCTCATACTGTAATTACAGTAATTGGTTTGCAGCTGTGCCTTGCATAATAAATATATAAACATTCATCTAACATTGACCTTGTTGTGGGGAACTCAGTGATACAGTTTCCCTCTGGTTTTGTGTTTTAGCCTGTTGTTGTTTTTGTTACACATACACAAACATTGTTTCCTGACAGACATGAGAAAAACAAATGCTGTCATGTTGAAACAACATCTGTTGGAACATAAACATCATTTACAGTGTGAACTCTAATGGAGTTTCTGAGATTAGACACAAATGCATCACGTGGATATAATTGATTAGCTGTTACGGATACAGAAACAGGTGTGAAACGTTTTTGCTGGCAACAGTTTAATCAAATACAGGCAAGTCACTGCAAATGGGTCTCATTCATTTGTAAAATGTGAAATAACTGAGAAACAACTGCGAAAAATCGGCAAACAGACACGTTCAATCAGGTTTTGTAGTCATGCTACAACATTTTTTTCAGAGAAAGTAACAGTGTTCAAAACCCCTAGAGAGAAAACGCTTTGTTTGCAAATTTTGTTTGTTTGCAATTTCTGTGTCTTAATCAGTGGATGCTTCCTCTATTTATATAACAACTAGTCATCTCTGCTGAGTATGTAGTTGTTGTAATGAAGTGCTATAATTAAGTTTTATTGCATTTTTTGCTCCGCCTCCCATTTTCCAATGTCTGGACAAACAGGCCTGAGGTTAAGATGTTGGGCTCCTCACAAAGTGAGGAGTTTTCTAAAAGCACTGTAGTATTTAAACACTTAAAAACACGCTTCATTTACACTGTAGTATTTACACTAAAGTGTGTTCCTGTGTGTTCCACTGTAGTGTGTTACTATAGCTCAACTGGTAGAGTATAGTGTCAGCAATGCAAAGGTTGTGGGCCCAATCCTGGGGAATACTGATAAGTACTCAAATAAATGTATACTTTAAATTCACTGTAAGTTGCTTTGGATAAAGTGTAACTGTATTTACACACTAGGTTGAAAAACCAACCTAAGATTGACTTACAGAGTTACTTCTGCACATTTTTCTTGTTTAAAAATAGACACACAGAAGAAAGCAGCTTCCCTCTGTCACAGCGTGTGAAGAATTTGACCACCTTCAGACCAACTGCTGTGCAATAAAAGCTCAGTGTGAATTCAGAATCCAGCAAAATTCTATTTCCTGTCAACAGGTGTTCATTGTCAATCCATAACTGCTCTGAAATGAGTCCCCCGCAAGCACACAGAAATACCCTGATGATTGGCTTTTGCTTTCTGAGGTGAAAATTCAACTGCGTCTCAGCATGAAGCTGTTCTAATTTTAGCATCTCTCTGTCTTGCTGTCTGTGTCTATCTGCATTTGTGAGGCATTCTCTCTCTTTCTCTGTCTCTCTCTCTTTCTCTGTCTCTCTCTCTGTCTCTCACACACACAAACACAAACAGATGCCCACCCAATTTTCCAGTTGAGTTTTTCAATAAATCATTTATCACATTTAGCTACTCTATTAAGGCACTGAGGACCAGGCTATAGTGAAAGCAGTATGTTATCGCTGTCCACACGCTCTGCAGACCACACTGGAGCCTACAGGTGTTGCCATGGGGAAGATTAATGATTCGGAACAGGTGCTGTTCCCTGCCGATATTGAGCGCAAGGGGTGATGAGAAAGAAGGGGGTTTATGCACATCAATGCGGCTTGAGAGATTTACCTCAGACCAGTGTGATATCTCAGCATATCTCTCCTGTATAACTGCCTGACCTGTTCCTCAGTGTCTTACTAAGTCAAATGTTCTGTTCTGTGAGGATCGTACACAGCAAGAGATAAACAATGGCTCTACAATGTTTAATATTCCTGTAGCTCAACGGGTAGAGCATTGTAGAGCAGTGCAAAGGTTGTGGGTTCGATCCCAGGGACTACAAGAACTGATACAAAATGTATTTTTTGAATTCACTATGTTACTGAATTCACATTAAAATGTAAATTTTAAATGTAATATTTTTGAATTAAAATTTGAATAAGACAGATTTTTTAAACAGAACAAAACAGTGAAAACTCACTGTAGCAGAATGCTCTTTAATATTAGCGCATGTCCAATACAAAGCATTTTTAGCTCTATCTGAACTGATATTGTGATAAATTTCTCATTGGCCTTACTCTTGGTTTGGCCCAGGAAGCCCCTCCCCTTTCCCCTATAAGGGTGGTTCTGATTGGTGTCACCAATTGATTGGCTTCCCTTAGACTCTGCAGCATTTGGGCACAAATGTATCTAAGCCAAATCTCTGTACCGTTGTGTAACAAACACACATCAACAAGAGCGAAGTGCAATTTCAGGTGAAATAGCTGTAATGACACTTTTCGCTCTTGAAATAAACCATACAGCTGCTCTCATTATAACCACAATACATGAGAATGTGACTCACTCTTCATGGTGTTCTGCTACTAAAGCACAATCTGGTTCATGTCTTACACTGAGCGTGAGCTCACAGTGTGGGTTCATATGTCTTTAATTGTATGACATCTGTTAATGGGACAGGCGCCAGTGTCACACACTGAGGGCAGTTAGTAAAGTGTAAAGACAGAGAGGAAAGGGGGATGATTTGGGGAGAAAGGTTACAGTTGACGCAAGGCTGCAGCTGGGCATGATTCTTAATGGAAAATGAGGAAGAGGGTTTTCCAACACAATTTAATATAAAAATATAGACAATTCAGTTTATCTATATGTACGTGAAGTAAAATCAGGTTTCTTTTTCAAACTTGATATTTCAAATTTGTATATATTTGCAATTATTTTTTATATTTATATATTATAATATAATTGTTTATTATATATTTAAGCTTTTTGTTTTTGTAAATAGAACACATTTTATAATGTTAATGTAATTATATACCCTGTTAATTAAATGTCAAATATTAAAAGTGTAAAATGGCTCAAAAAGTGAATAAATACTATAAGCTATACAAATAATCTATTATTCATCATATAGAAATATTAAACCAATTCAAATTGATTTAAAAGAAACAATCACATGAAATTGTTAATCTTTATTGGCCATTAACACAATCACATTCACCTCATATATTATTCCTTTATACCTACCATATAATGAGTGCTAAGGCAGTCGGAGAGTCAATGATGGTACTGTAATGTAAAAACTGTTACAGTGTTGATCATGAATGTTTTTTTTTGCAGTCATGCCAGATGTCTGAGATGCCCACACGCTAAATGAAGCTAAAGGCGCTAATTAGCAAATCTGCGGTTTGGCTTCTAACCCCTTGTCATCAGAGCTTGATCATAGAACCTAAATATAGCGTTATAAACAACACAGAATGACGTTCTGCTTGTGAAACCAAGAAATACACAATAGCCTGTGAATGCTAGCGTCATTCCATAATCTAAGTCCATAATCTAAGAAGATTAGCCCCCTTGTGCCCTTTTTCTCAGGCTGAAAAGCATTCGTCTAGATTTGATCTCAGTCCCTTTATACACAACGAAATAGTTTGTATCAATGCTAATGTGGTTTAGATATTGGCTCTATTTTTTATAATGACTAAAACGAGGCATCTGGGGTTTTGTTTTGCTCTGTAACCACCGAATGGCATTTCAATTATAATCACTCATGGTATGTCAGTTTAAAGGTGTACTAATATTAATCCGTCATTCTTGGTTGCTTACGATTATCGATTTGCATATTGATGGAATGCGCAAAAATGGAACACATTGTGTTTCTCCAGATGTTGTGTATTTAAAATTAATGAAACCAGTGAACATATGCCACACACTTCCAAGAGGGAATTTTATTGCAATTGCCAATAAGGCAGAAAACAAAACAATAGATGAAAAAAAGTTGCATAGAATAATTTCAAAGTCATTTGAATCTCCACCTGTACATGAAAGTTTGCTGCCATAACTACATGGATATTTAGACTTTTCTAAAAGCTGTGTGGAAGTATATTACAAATGTGAAAATTGTTTCCATGCAAATCAATTAATCAATTAAAAAGACCACCACCAACCACAGACCCCCTTTTTATTTTATACAGTAAATATATCAGTAAAAATGGCCTTAAATGCACAATTTTAATCCCAACTAACCTCAATAATTAAGCAGTTTGTCTATTTGTCTGGCACATAATTAGCATATATCTTAAATGCTATATAATGTGTTTTAATTTCCAATGCAAAACACATCCTTTTTATACAGAAAATAACTTGGCAAAGAGAATAAGACTGAGGCAACAAACAGTACAGTCGGTTCCTGTCTGGAAAGCAGTACGAAGTGACTGTGTGATAAGCAGTGTGTTTTCACTCTCTCCTACAGATTAGCACAGTTCACACTTTAATCTAAGAAATAAGTCGTACAGTTAAAGCCTAGAAGCGACGAGTAAATGGCTTTTATCGCTGCTGTCCCTGCTGGGCTAAATCGATTATTTGTTCCCTGTTGTTTTAGGTCACCACAGGCCCATTGAACCAATCAAGTGGCTGCTAATGATTGTGTAATCCAATCCAAAATACATGGAATCAGTTAAACTGATTGGGCTCACCTCTGTTTGTCCAGATAAGGTTGAACTGTGTCCAATGTTGCTTAACTGAATGGAGTCAGTGGACCTTAACAGAAAATAGGACCTATTGAGATCAATGTCAGGTCATCTAGACACCTTTCCTCTCTTGTGTGCTACTGATGGTTGGTTTGATGCAATTTGGTAAAATGTTAAAGTAGATGTGAAATATGATGTTTTATAATTCAATGGTGGAAGGTGTGTTTGACATTTTTATTTCAGATGTTCTTATTATTAGCAGAAATACAAACACAATGATTTAATCTATATTTAAAGCCTGCTAGTAAAATACACAGAACTTAAGCAAAGTTCTTAAAAATGATCCACAGTGGGTCACCATCTTAATTCTCATCATGTTTGTCTTATCAGTGCACTGTTGACTCAACCAGCACAGTGCATTCACCCACAATTCCAGTCAATTTAGAGATTGTGCTAAAAAATATGTGACAGGCATGCCTTAAAAGTTCATTTGAGGCTTTAGCAAGTTTTGTAGTGTGTGGTCCTTGACAGCATAGCACAGTGGACATGAAAGTCTGCTTTGTGTGTGACTGTTAACTACAGTAAACCGTGTTGGCTACTCTTCATCACCATTTAAACTAATACATCACACACTCATCACCAATTGCAATAATTGCTTTTTGAATTAAAGCTTGTGTCAACTGTATCAGAGAAAAAATACATTGTTTAGGTCTTATTAAGGGGCTCAAAGTGTTCCATTAAACAAAAGATAAAACAATGCCTAAAATGGCTGACTTTTATAGTATAGACTGACTATTTTATTATAACAAATGAGGGTCTAACTAAACAGAGTATGTCAATGGCACTTAAAATGTGTGGCCGGAACAAACAATAGATCTTTAGCAACAGCAGAGCAGTAATTCTTTCAAAACAAATCTTGCAAATGCTCTTTGCATGGAGAATTTGTGCAATTGAAGAACGAAGTTGCCCTTTTCTGCCTTTATTATTTATTTCTGTTGATGTGCAAGCACTTTAAACCTGACAGGTCCATTCAGATGTATGTAGGGCAAAATGACAAACCGCACTCTTCTTCTGAAAGAGCTTCCAGCAACGGTTAGCATTTCCACACATCAGGCAGATGGAACACAACAGAATGGCAGTGCACAAAACAGACAGTTATTCAATGAGTGACACTTTTTATCCGTGCTGACAGCTTCTGATTCTATATCAATTTTTAGCCCTTAAAAGAACAGTTCACTCAAGGTTTCAATACCAGCTATGTAGAAATACATGTATGTATGTATGTGTTGCTATAGGTAACAGTTAATATATAAGAATCTTATGTATAGTAATTTGTACTAGCAAAAGCTGTGTTGTTAAATTGCACTTACTTTTAAGTAGCAACCATTTTTTTGTGTGTAACCATACATTTGATATCTTTATACAATAGACAAATCAGAATAAAGTATTCCACAGAGCCTTGAATAGTATTTATTGTTTCTTGTATGTCTCAGTACATTTTACATTTAAGCTCTAGAACTGAAATACTGAATTTCATAATGCATCAGGAAAGAATGTTTTTCATGTTTAAAGCAAATACAGAAAGACAAGCATCATAAACAAGCAGAGATATTTAGGAGCCCATGTCCCTGAGGGCAATTCTGGACCTCACTAATGCTCCGCTGTTTCACTGCAGGAAAGATGTGACACCCCTTTGCCCTTATCAAGAGACAGCAGATGTTCTAAGCCTGTCCAAATCCTGCCTGCCTCTTTAAGACAGCCAAATTCTGCCTGAAAGCGTTCAAGATTCTGTAGTCAAGACCTGAGGAAGCGCAGACCATCTCTGTGTGTTATTTATAGTACAGGTGAGATGTCACAAACAAGAGCATGAATTAGGAAACATGAATAAACGATACAGACCTAGCGCTTAGCAATGTCTGATTACAACAACAGAAAGAAAACTAGCGGGTATGAAATCAAGGCACAGATAAACAGCACATGTAGGTGTTAACTGTCTTATTTTTAGAATGAGCAAATAAATATTGTTTATCATCCAATAATGTGACTCATTTTTGAGTAAATATTGTAAATTTCAGTGCTTGGATGATTGTAGACAACTTCAGGTCACTTAAACCCACTTTAAAAGAAATCCAAGTTTAAGTACATGGAGAAATGAAGAGTTTTAAGTCCCAGCTTTGCCTCTAAGTCACACCGCGTCCGCTATATTTATCCTGCAAAGTTGCATTGCTCTGGTAATGTAGACAGAAGATTTGTGCTTGAGTGCTGTGGATTCAGCACCATGGACAGCAGCACAAGTGGAGAGCTTTAAAACGGTGGCTTTTAGAAAACACAATATACTTTCCTCTTATTTTAATCCTGATTCCGAGGTGTCCCCATTTCACATATTTGAGGATTAACAGGGAGCCACTGCTATGATTTAACTGGTGTGAACATTCAGTATTGGCCATTTATTAATTTACCATATATGGCAAAACTATTATTTAATCAAACATATGTAGTGACTGTATGTAGTGTATATTAAGTTTAGTAATTGTCTATAATGTACAGATTAGTATAGCATCTATAGTGTACAGGTTTAATGTTTTTCTACTACAGCTATAGACAAGACAATGACCACATATACATTTCTATGTATTGTATTGACACGTGCATGATCCTAATATAATTGTATTTGTAAGAAGTGTTATAAACACAGTCTTCACACATCCTTCTGTCAACTTATACACCTCCTGAAACTTATACTAGTTTGAAGACACAAGAAGGTAAGTTATAACAGTAAAGGCCAATGATAACAGATTTGTGTTGATTAATGATTATTAATAAAATATCCCTTTAACAGATTTATAATGAGAACCTGTAATAAACTCCAGCAAACTGCCAGCATCTAATACATTTTGGTTTAGAGTCACATCAAGAAGTCTGTTTCTTTTCAACACCTATGTGTCTCTTTAGGGCAGTAGCTGTGTGCCCTACAGTGCCATAGACAGGGTTAGCTTTATGTGAATGACGCATGACACGTATGTTAGAGTATAGCACTATAAATCCATTAACCACCAGCATTAACAAACAGCTTATTGCTCATATATCATTAATATACAATTAAAGAAATGTGCCAATATGATTCCCTGTTGATTCATAATTGTACATACGTGGGCTGTTACATATGTTGAACAGATGCAGGCTTGTATATAGACAGAATCTATATACATGGATATATGGATACATCCATATTCCACAAATAAAATAGTTAAATTAGAAAGCAAATAAGAATAGGGTCAATAAGAACAATGTTGTTGTACAAATACAGCAGTATTTGTAGTTTTTCACTATGGACAATCTGTAAATGTAAGTCTGCGCAGTTAATACAAACCTTACGGTAATGACCATGACAGGGTGCCTTAAAACCTGCCTGATTAAAAAAAAATACACGCCGAATTAAAATATTTTCTGTAGCACCGTTTAGCAGTTTTATGTTTTCACTGTGACATTTTCAAAGATAAAGTCATGAAAGCCACATGATCTATAGGATGTAGGAAGATTAGATATAAAGAAACTATGAAGCAGTTAAGAGGTAGCGGTCCTTTAAACGGAGGACGTGTAACGTTGCCTCTTTGCAACTTCCGGGTTGGTGTAAACAGCGTTGAGCTTTCCCGTACACATCTGGAAAATGTAAGTAAACTTATTTATCATATAACAACATGTCATGAATTATTATTATTATTATTTAAGGACACTTCGCTTTTTCTCTTTCTTGTATTAGGGCAAAAGTAACGTTTAAAATCACTCTGACGTCGGACCCGCGGTTACCTTATAAAGTGTGAGTGACAGATCACCATTCAACACAAAAGTCTTGCTTTCACTGTTTTACACATTAACAATTAAACAGTGATTTATTCATTTTGTTATAATCGATGTATTCTAACAGGATGACAGTAACTTACTGCCATGTGCATGTTACGTTATTATCAACATTATTTCTGTAGTTATTCACTTGATTTATTTTCATTCATAGTTATTGCCTTAAATCGGAGAACGACTTTGTTAAGAGCTGATTTGTGTCAGCAGCCAGTTTAAGATTATAGTTATAAACCATTAACGACAGCTGTTGTCAATCTGTTACCCCAAACTAAATGGATCGCAAGCACAGCATTACTATAGTGGTTTGTGATAGTCTGCATGTTATGCTGTGTGTAATGTAATGTAATGTAATGTCTGATGGTTCGGCAATGTTGGCACTATTACAGCCACATGCTGGGCTAGACTCCTCACATGCTGAGTGGGTGAAGTGGGTGTTCTGTGATCTGTCTGCAGTACTGGTCGCCAGCCAGTTTGGCTGATGTTGTGCATAGCCATGAGTTTTTTGCAAGTTAGCCATTAATAATACCATATTTTCTTACCCGTGTCTACTTCTAAAACTTTTTTCTCTGTAATAACAACTTTAAACAACAATGTGGTGCCATTGTTTTTCAGGTTAAGCGTACCTGACAGCACACCGTTTACAGCGGTTTTAAAATTTGCAGCAGAAGAGGTGAGTTCTTGTTCTCCTTGTTCAGACTTAGTTTCTTCATTTAAAGGAGCTGGTTTCTATACAGTCACTGATTGTGATGGTTATACCATAACCCATAGCTTAGAACATGATGTGATTGGTAGAAATGCACCAATGAAAACTGGGCTGACATGTACAATTTTGTGTGTGATAGCAGTGCCATACCAACAGTACCGGTGTAGTGTGACTGGTGTACAGCAGAATAGAATAATGACAGGGTGATTCACTGGCCAGTATTTGACAGTTTCCTGTCTGTTTCATCACTATATTCTGGGCCTGTTGCAGATTAGCTTGGATCGCTGCTCTTTTCTGGAAATAATGAAATGCCAAGCCTGACAGCTTCATAACAGAAGGACGTAATACATCAAATGGATGCCAGAAAGAATGATAAAGTGCTTATTTAGGGGCCGTACAGGCTTATTTTCAGTGTTATTGCCCTTTTAAAAATCCTTTATTTAAGGCTCCTGTCGACTGACAGAAATCAGATTTTGTCTTCTTATCCAAAATAAACAATGTTGATTTCTTCAGTTGATACAATTACCACAACAGGAAGTTTATGTAAGAAATTACGGTCACTCATTCTGACTGAAATCATAATATTGCATTTCCTGTCAGTGTGGAAAAATGTGTGGAAAAATGACTTGAGGGTGCCAAGTGAGTTTTTCAAAACCCTTTTTTAAATGAATTCATCAGTATTTTATTATTTTAAGAAGCTCTTAGAGGCAGACAGTGACAGTCTTTCCAAGCATAGCCTGGAGAGCTCTCACCTTGTGCCTTTGAAAGCTTCCACTCTATAGCACTGACTCTTTCAAACTGCTTGACACGAACATTAACTCAAAATGAATTATTTTGCTCCCCCTGCCTGACAGAATCATTTTGTGCAGAGCTGTTGTTTATGTGAGGTGTCTGGCTGTTGATGGACACAATAAACTATCTCCGTTTTCTTTCTCTTTCCTTAAGTTTAAAGTGCCGCCAGCCACAAGTGCTATCATTACAAACGGTAAGCAATTAGCATGATAATTAAAGGAACAGTCCAACCATAAAACAGAAATGTGGGCAGAAATTTGGACCGCCTACACCCACATGAATTTTGTGAACTACTCCTTTAATGCTTTTTTAAAAGTATGTTTGTCTCATAACTCTTTGTTATGTGGTCATTAATAATATGTGAATTTGTGTGTGTTGTTCAGAAGAGAGATATAAACAATCAGAATTTTTTCTTGACAACAATTAAACATCTATTTACGCCTTTGGACTTTGATTGGGCACAGCAAGTCATTATGACATAATGCTACTTTTATGAATTTATAAGCAAAAAAATATTTAATAAATAATAAAGAATAAATAGATAAAGGCATAATGCATCGCTCCTGCAATCTCCAGCCTGATATTATTAAACGGATGCTCTGAGTTGTGAGTGTTCAGCATTTGATTGCATCGCCCTCATCATGGTTTCTTTGCCCACCTGTCTGATTTATTGATTGTTTTTAAGAATGATTGTGTGTGAATGTATTTACATTGTGATGATAATCATTTCTGCAGATGGCATCGGAATCAACCCCGCGCAGACAGCAGGTCGGTCTAGTCGCTTTCACTCTGCAATGTGCTTGTAATGTCTGCCTGTGATGTCATTATGTAAATTGTTTTGATACGTCCAAATGTACCACAGGGCTCACAAAATGAGGCTTTTCTGTCCTTTTTATGTGCAAATGGATGTTTGTTTGTTGTTTGTCTGGTGATGTTACGCGTTCCCGCCCGATTCCCTCAATCTTACCACATCCGTCTTGTGGGAAACCAAACATCTCATCTCACTTACAGCTGTTTAGATGCATGACTGATATAATAATATTCATGTCTGTCCTTCATAATCTCCTGCAGACAAACTGTTTACCTTCTGATATTGTTTGTCTGCTCGCCTGGGGACCTTTTGAGAGATTTGATGTCTCTTCTCCAATAGGTCTTGCATATAAATTCCACATTTGGCTTGATTAGTATTGATGATTATTCCTCCCCATATATTATTCCCCTAAATGATTCTTTCCAGATGTTTGTCATTGCGGTTTGACGTCTCTATAATCCTTTATCGGAAATCTATGAGGATCTATGTTGTACTGTCAGTGGCTTTTAATCTCTAAACCCTGGGCTGCATGTAATTACATGGAAACGGCCAATGACTTTTCATCCATGTCATGGGTTGAGCCTTAAATGTCATCTGAGCACTAATTCATTAGCTTTACAATAACATTGTGTCTGCCAAGACCCCGGTCTTATAGAGATGTGTGCTACATGTGCCACACTAAATATAGCCTGAACTCAGACACCTGAGTATTTCTTGTTCAATTGCTGAGTGAATTTTTGAAAGCACAGATAGTCAAGCAAATGGCAGGTTTGAAAATCATTTTTTGTAGATCACAACTGAATTTCTGCTTGTTTTTCGAATTTGTATGTATTTTACCTTGTATGTTTTTCAATATATTCATTATTTAAATATTGTGCCTTATTCCCCTGCTAAACCGTATCAGCTGGGCTCATGAATATTAATTAGGTGACATTCACTCAGCAGGCTTTGCTGAAAGGCTAGCTGTATTAAATTAGCTGCACCCTCTGTACGGTCATACAGTCCACCACTGAAAACAGGCTATATTGGTTGGTTTAAAACGAATGGTTTTGACCTTAAATTCCTTTTGAATGACTAACACACACGTTTTATAGCACATTCTGTGGTATAGAATTCTATAGCATTCACATTGTGTGTTAATGCATCTGGTTGTTATGTTGGTTAGCAGCCGCTTACAGATACAGTTAAATGCACTTTGTCAACAGATAGTTTGAGATTATTATTTGTCAACTTGTCAAACGTTGAGTTGTATTGCTGTTTCTGACTTTTTGTAGAAGCTGAAAGCCTCTTAAGTCTTTGTGTTACAATAATTCTTGGCACTTGAGTTTAAGAAATCACACTAACACAATTACAAGTGACTTAATTGTTCATGTTATGTAGTTAACAATATGTAATTATTTGTGTTGTAGGACAATAATTGATATAATACAATAATATTATATACAATAATTGACTTAATCGCAAACAAACATATTTGTTTGGTTCATCATTATAGTGTTTGTTTTATTCAGGAAACTTGGTTACTGTGTTTAATGCACTTTTATCTCTTAAATCTACAGGAAATGTGTTCTTGAAACACGGCTCAGAGCTTCGGATCATTCCCAGAGACAGAGTGGGAGGAGACCTCTGTCCGGTCGGGATTATCTGTCACAGATGTTGAACATGCCAAAGTATTTATTGTCTGGCCGTGAGGTGTCAACTCTCTGCTTTTTTAACAACCCCAAATCTGTCAGAGTAACCCACCTCCCAAATATACACTCACAGGACATTAAGCTGCACATTTGTCCGATGCCTGGTATTTAGTACTAAGTTATGATTTACAACATTTGACACGTGATCCATAGACTGTTGTTTTTTTGGACCTATTCATAACTCATATTTTCAAAAGTCTTATGTAATTTTTTTATCATCTTTGCCTTGTCAACATTTTATGATTCCTAGCAAAAATACATGAGCGATCTGTTATCATTTTGTGATTTATGTATTTTACAGCTGTTATCAGAAATGTAATTACAGGCATCACTGGTTGGTAGGTAAGTGATGTAATCACTATTTGAATGACACAAATGTGATCTCTGGATACAGTAATAATGTACTTGCTGTTCAATTACAAACTTTAGTAATAGAACTATTTCTTCCCTGATTATTAAAAATGAAAATGTTACATAAATCTACTGAATGCTGTAAGTATTATTTCATAAGTTGCGTAACCTTACCAGTCACAAAAGTTTAAATTAAAGAAAAAAATAATTGCTTTTTGAAAAATCTGAATAGTACATCAGACTGTTAAATGACAGACGTCTCTGCTTTTATACCCTCCATTAGTCTTAGACAGTGGGGGGGGTCTTACTGTTCATTTGGATGTCATAATGAGCTCTCATTTATTTTAATAGAAGAGCAGGCATGCCGCGGCCTTTTCAAGCCACTCATTACAGAGAAAAGGGAGAGAAGTGCATTATAAATACAGCAAGGGTAACATTATTCAAACACAGACACGCGTCTGAAAAAGGCATCGCTTGCCTGCAGCCTCATTTGGCAGGAAATGATGCGCTGCGATCATTAGCCGCACGACGAGTCGTGGAGAAAATGAACTCACCTGCATGCAAACTGTCAAACTGAAAAGATGACAAGAAGTTTACAGACACTCACACCGAGGTTTTCGGCGTGTAAGAAATGATGAAGCATTGAATATCGGTGGCGGTTTTGGTCATATAATGTGTTAAGCTTTCAATGTGTTTATTTTATTAATTGAATAGATGTAACTATTAATGTTATGAAGCTTTTAATGGGAAGGGCATTTTCAAAGTGTTATTTTTCCAGAGGCACATTGGTGTGCGGTGGTGTTGCAATTTACATGAATTCAGTTCCCTGTTGTCTTTAAGGGCCCTACTTAAGCAATCAAATCGCAGACTGCTAAATATTTGTTAGATGTTGTTTTTTTATATGGGTTGTTTTTTATACAGGTTGTTTTTATATAGGTTGTTTTATAATATAGGTTGTTTTATATAGGTGCCTTAGACCAGATAAAGAGATTTGAACAGGCAATTGCTTGGCAACATTTTGAACTCCAGTCGTGTACAACCAGTTATGGCCAAGCTGCTATGAAACGGTATTTATTTGATCCTACAAAAGCAGGCAAATGTTTTCCTTGCATTTCTCTAGAAACACTTTATCCAAGCAATGGCAGAAGTGTTATTTTATTAAAAAGCAAGCTATTTGGTGCACTTATATAACAGCTGGTTGAATTACTGTCAAAACCCAGTTGGAATTTGTTGCAAGTTGGAAATTGTCCTCTGCATTTATTCCATCCAGTTAGTGTGCACACTTTGGAGTGGTGAGTAGTTAAACCCAGACCATGGGACAACCCTTCTTCAAGTGTTAGTGTTACTAAACAACAAAATTCTACAATCATTCTACAATTGCATTCCATTGCCTGAAATGTGATTCTCAGCTCAGATTAATAACCACACATGGTCCCAGCGAGACAGCACAGTGTTGATATTATGAAAAGATGTCACAGTAAGTGACTGGTGTGGGTGTGCTTGAGAAAATGTGAAAAAAAAGACAGTTCGAGTGTGTGTTTGCGTGTGTGTGTACATATGTATATTTCCCCTCTATGCTTGCTTTACAAATACCAGCTTAGATAACTTACAGCAACTTCGACAGCATGGCACCCCTGGTGAGTTGTCTCCTGTGATTTCTTTTTATGCTAAAATCTACCATTCTCGCAACAAAAGACCTGTGAAATACTATGTTTATTTATGCTATGTTTATAAACAAACTCGATTAGGTACAAATACATTTACCAGAAATCTCAAATTCTCAGAACTCAAATACAATGTTCTTATGCTCTCTGGTATTATTTTGCATTGCTTGCTAAATGCTACAGCTAGATAGCACTAACCCAGTTAGCCGGTCATAAATGTGTTATTCAATACTTTGCAGTCAGCAATTCTGTCTGAGAAACCCCATTTGTGCCCGCGTAAGATTCTACACAACTATTTGTCTTATAAAAGCACCATTATGTCACCGTTACCTCAATAACACCCACCATATACAACATTTGACCCATATTTAACCTCACTTGCTACCACCCAGGTTTCTTCCCATTACTTTGAACAGGAAAAGCCTGATGTTTGAGAACCAATTATAACAGCCTGTTTTCTTTAGTGTCTAACCAGGGAGAACAGCTTGAAGCTGAAAGTTTCCTCTGTGAGGCAACAGGAATGTTCAGAGACATCAGAGAGTCACCCTGGCCATTAGTAAGACTTATTTTTGATCTTCCCACTCGCAAACCACATAGTGTACATAAAACATGTCATAAACCACCGGTCAAACTGCGATGCAGTTGGAGTACATTCTCTGTGTACAGAAAGATTATATCATAGCTCGTATTACACATGGGAACATGTCCGTCTGTCATTTTAAGGTTTAGTTGTTGCTAATATAACGTGTGACGTTATATAACGTTGTTGTTTATAACGCTGTAATACTTAAAAAATTAAACAGACTTTTCCAATGTTGGATTACCACAGTTAATTTCCCAATAAGCCGCATAAGACACTTATTTGCCATAAGACACTTATTTGCCATATGACACTTATTTGCCATATGACACGTTTATGACTTGGATTTAAAGTCATAGGCTGTAGATAAATTGACCAAGACACCAAAGTCAATATAATGCAGATCTTATGTTTACACTGTCTGCATTCGTTACCAGATTTGTGTATCTTTAATCCCATGCAGCTATTTCAGTGCAGAACAAACATATAAATCATCTAAAAATCATTAAATCATCATCATTAAAATGCATAGGATTGCATACAATCTTATGTTTTGTTTTCATAGATTATGTCCTTGTTTTTGGACAAACGTCTCACTAAAACCTGCAAGATTTATACCTAAACAAGCAACAATTGGAACAATTTCAGTGTGGATATATGGTTGTGAAAATTGCCTTTCCTATTGCATCACTCTTTCAAATTTACAGCTTTAATTTTCTCACTTTTACTTTTCTTTAACAAGCTTCATGTAGGCCAGACATTTTTCTAGACAGGCTGGGCATGAAATCTGATTACTGGAGTGACACTCGGAAAAATGATGAACATTCATTCCTCATTATAATCTTAATTAATTGTGTTCTGTCAGATTTCAATGACATTAGAAACTATTAGCCCTCTATTGCCCTTTACTCACTGTCTGTTAACCCTGCACAAAACCTCCATTAGATCTCATTTCAGATTTCCTGCCCCCATCCGCTGTTAACCACCAGGGTCTGAACACACATTTTACAGTAAATATTTGTTTAAATCTTTTGCCCAGTTTAACTCTTTGTTTTATAATCGTATCGTTGCTTATTCTTTAGATTTCCTTGACACTGTAAACGCAGGAGGTTCTAGGCCTATGTATTGATGTTATGCATTTTGTAGATATATATTTTGTACATTTATTTCGATTTATTTTGAGATCTGTAGTTCATCTGTAAAATAGATGAACATAATGTGGGACGGTACAACAGTGCCCTCTTGTGGAAATTAATCTTTATTGCTAGAGGATTCTGGTGCATTGTTATAGTGTCTCATAGTGTCTAGTTATACATGTCTACCACAGAGCCCTTTTTCAACCCTTACAATAACTAACAAATGTATTGTTTCTGATTTACTTTACAATTATTCTGGGTTAAAGCTGGTGAGATGAATATTGGCCCCCTATATGCATATTACAACAGACCAGAATGCTCAGATATATGTGCATATAGACTGTAAATGTAAAATATAATACATAAAATGTAATGTGCAGTGTTTCTGCTGTGCATTGGTAGTTTGTAATTTAGTTTGACACACACAGTTAGATAGTGTGACATGGTGTGAACTGTGTGCAAATGAACGATTAATGAGAGCTGTTGTAACATGACTTTAAAGAGATTTAAATAAATATTTACCATGGAGTGACATTTACACAATAACTGAAAGTTTATTAATTTGGTTCATTAACACTGCCATCAACCCCAGGACTGAGAAGTAAACAAAAGGATTCACTCTGTGTTGTTATATCTCAAAGAAGCGTTGTAATTTAACAGAATACGCATAACACACATTCAGCATGGTTGCATACAATATAAGCAATTTAATTGCAAAACTAAAGTGCTAAACAATACAAAATGCTAAATACACAGCATTGGACTTCAATGAATTTCCTTTTTTACTCTTTTCACTTCCTGTTACTGATTCAAACACAACAAAACAAATGATAATTAAGGATTTTGCAGTAATGAATGTGGTACAGTTAGAAAATATACAGAAACACTGGAAACTGTAAATATCCTTATTCCCTCTGTACATTTTTACATTTTATTGTTAAAATGGTACAAATAGCCATATTGTTTATTATTGCCATATGTGTATTATTCTTAAATGCTGTTGTTTTCTTTTTCAGATGTCTTCAGTAGTATTTGTTTGTGGAGAATGTGGCAATGAGGAACAAAACAACAATTAGATGACGGAACAAATGAGGTTCTCTTGTGTGTTGCTGCATCAGCAGAACCGTGAAAACTCACTGATTATCATTCACTTCTAGTTTAAACTTTATGTGAAAAGACAAAATCTAGTCCTGGCTTGCGAATATGTTCCCTTACTATCCAGCATTGGTGACAGAAATGGCAGCAGTACTCAAGAGGAGGGAGTGACCTTTCGCAAAATTCACTGTAAAGTTCTAATACATTTTCACAAATCCCACAGATGCTGTTTCGCTCTTTTCTGTGGTTTCCAAGATACAACATTGACTTTAAAAAGAAGTATTTTTAACCGGTGTGTTTTTTTTTCAGATCCATGGGGAAAGAACACTTGCAAAATGTTTTGCCATTACATTGTGTTCTACATCTGTCACCATTACGACTACCTGGTCTTTGAAATGTATATCTGTGTGCATTTTGCATACATCACACGAGGTAAACGTGAGGTAAACTATGAAAATAATGTGTGTGTGTTTGAAAGGAAAATAGTTTTTTGTTCTTTGCTTTACGTATTTCTCAGTGTCTACAAAGTTGTTTGCTATTGAAAAACAAAAATAAGACATTTTCAAATATGATGTCAAAGACCTCAGTCACCTGTCAGACATCTACAGATCGGTCGGTCAGACAGCTGAACCTCTATTCAATTGTTTGGTTTGGATTTTCTGCTGTCATTAAAAGAGAACAGCAGACATTTGCCATTGTAACTGTAAACGTTTCTGTGCTCAGACTGTAATGTTTTAAAGCAGACGGACTCAACTTCTCAACAGACCTCCATCACAGAGGGAGCCTACAGTATATGAATGGAGTCCAACAGCTGTTGCCTCTAATTTCTCGGATGAAAAATGTTGGTATGTCTGTAATAAAACAAAATGCTCAGGTAAACGTCTTGCTGTATTTATTATAGGACAGCTTGAGCCATAATTATATAATATGACCTGCTGTGATTTAGCATGGAGCGTCCAGGCAACTATTTGTTTAGTCAAAAGTTTGGTCTCTGCAGTTTAAACTTTAAAACTCTGTAATGGAAAATGTGTACCAATTTTTGCAGAGTTTCTTACTATTAGGAGTTAGCAAAACCGTTTTCACAGGTCCGTTTCCTGCAGGATTTCCTCTGACTTCTAACTTGGGTCAAACAAACTTAAAGTACTTTTAGGTCCCTGTGGTCAAAGTTCTCATATTGTTGATAACAGAGATTAGAGGGCTGATAGATTCTGTTCACCTCCACACAAATAAAGGACATATTTTTCCAGCACTACATACAGAGAGAAATACATTAAAACTCTGAGATGAGGGAAAAATACCAAGAGCCTCATTCAGCCAAGCCATCAATAATTTCTATAGTGTCTAAAAAGATGTGGGAAGTTATGTGGGAAAACAAGAACACTTAAAATCAGACTGTAGTCTCTCACAATGTCATTTAAAGGGACTCTATATGCTACTAACTAGAGAGAGACAGAATTACAGATTTCCCCATCATTACTCACAGATTACATTGACTAATAAAAGCCATTTTCTCATTTAAATGGCACGAAGTTACATTTTTATCTCACTGTTTATTTTGTTCTGTAAGTTGCTTTGATTTTCTGTATCTGTTTTAACACAGGCAGTACAGTAGCGTTTATATGGGGTTAATTCTTATAGTTTTCAGAAAAATACATTTTTTCTCTCACTTGTTCTAATCTGTTGTTGTTCTTTATTCATACAGAGAGAGAGAGAGAGAGAGAGAGAGAGAGAGTCAATGTTATTCCCCCCTAACAACGTATTAAACGATCAATAAGCGACAGAAGAGGACCGTCGGTTCCTCCGGGAGTATCACCTGCAAACGTGGGAAAGCGACTCAACAGCCAATCAAATGCGCCGTGGGCGTGTTCTTCTGTTTCCATCCCACATTCAAGCGCAAGTTAAAACTGCTGCCCCTCTTCCTCCGAGTCCGGGAATGCCGCGCGAGCATCCTGGCGCGCGCGTGGGATCTTTCAACTTTCCATATTTTTACCTGTCCTGTCGCGGATGGAAAGCATAGCAGCCTGAAGACAAACTGCGCTTCGTTTGGATATTTGTGTTACTCCAGAAATCCACACAGTCTGTTTTAAAGTCTGATGCACGATGGAAGTTTATACGTTTATCGTTCTCTTGGTTTCAATGGCAGGCGCGCACGAAGTTGAGAATCACGGATTGTCGTACGCGTACACGCCGCAACTCTCGGAGGATGCGATACTGGTGGCCAACAACGGTATACACGTGCCTTTTGGAAGATCGGTTTACATCGATCCGATGAACGATCTGGTTATTGAAGTTCAGCCGGGAGATAAGTGCAGCATTACGGTGCTGGATAACGATCCGTTGTCTCAGAGACCGGGACATCTGTCTCCTAAAAAGTTCCCGTGTGAATTTGGTCCTAACGATGTCAGGTACTCTCATTTCGGGTCCAGAAGCCCTGCTGAGGACAGGGTGAAGCTACAACTCAGGTACGATACTCAAACTGAAACTATAATCATCCCCTTTATGCTTGAGGTGGCTGTTGTTTTCACGCAATTGGAGATTGTTACAAAAAACATGCCTCTTACTGTCATTAGACTACGTGGTACTAGTAATCAAATTGACCAAAAGGTACTAGAATTCACCTATGATAAAGACTCTGAACAATGTGAAGTCACCTCATTGGCTGCCGGTAGTGTTTTACCTAGATATGGTAAAGTTATTGATGATGGCAAACTGGAGAAAATGATGAACTGTGACCAGTTTCTCAAAGCAGGTATCCGGTACGAGCACACGTCTACCCACAAGTCTCCTAATAAGGATTACATCCCAATGATTGTGGAACTACGGAACAAAGAAAACAATTTACTGAAGCAGGAATTTTTTCACGTTATGATCCGGATAAAAGACGGCGAGGAAAACACTCCCCCCAAACCCAGTTTTGTGGCCATGATGATGATGGAAGTTGATCAATTTGTCATGACGGCTTTAACTCCTGACATGCTGGCAGCCGAGGATAAAGAATCAGGTCCTGATTTTCTTATTTTCAACATCACCTCTCCCTTGTCATTCGAGGAGGGTTATATTGTAAGTACAGATGATAGAAATTTACCCATCACATCATTTTATCAAAGGGATCTGACAGAACTGAAAATAGCCTACAAACCTCCGTCTCTGGACTCAGACACTGAGAGGATCTTTCAAATAGAGTTTGAGGTCATAGACACAGATGGTGGCATTTCAGATCCTTTTGCATTCATGATTGTTGTGAAGCCCATGAACACTTTAGCACCGGTATTGACTAAAAATACCGGCCAGCTTCTGTATGAGGGCCAGTCCAGGTCTTTGTTCACTCAGACCAATTTAGAAATTAGTGATGAGGACAACCTGGACAGTGTCAAGATAACTGTGGTCGATGGTCTGCGTCACGGTCAGTTGACCTTGCTGGGCATCAACAGGAAGTATTTCACCCCTGCTGACCTGGAAGTTGGCATTGTGGTCTACCAGCACGATGGAAGTGACACATACAGCGATAATGTCATTTTCAGAATGTCAGATGGCAAGCATGAAGTTGAGTTTTTGTTCCCCATCACAATTGTACCCACAGATGATGAACCGCCTATTATAAATGCAAACACAGGGCTGATTCTATTTAAAAACCAGATGGTGCCCATCTCACAGCTCATGCTCAGTGCAGCAGATATTGACTCTGAGGACTCCACCATTCAGTTTATTATCCAGCCTCCGCTCTCAGCTATTGGTGTGGTCCTGATGAGGCAATCAGAAGCTCCAGAGGATCCAACTTCATGGAAATTTAATGCAGAAGATGGGGTGTATGAGAAGGTAGTGACACAGTGGATTCAGAAGGACATTACTGATGAGAAGCTCTTCTACAAGCACATCGGTCCACACATCACAGAAACCATCACTGACCAGTTTGTCTTTAAAGTACAAGATGATGCAGATCCTCCCAACCAATCTGGTGATAATTTGTTTATTATCAAAATTTTGCCCATTGATGATGTTCCACCTATGTTGTTTCCAGGCACCATGTTGCAGATGATGGTCCATGAATATCAGCTGACACATTTAAGCAAAAACGTTTTGCGTTACACAGATCTAGATTCAGAGGATCGCGACCTGAAATATATGATAACTCTGCCACCAACCGACACGGATGAGAACAATCCAGTTAAGTTTGGGTCTATTGTTTTAACAGAAAACTCTAAAAGTGAAGTAATAGAATTTACTCAAGCACAAGTTAACCATCATAAGATATCCTACAGCCCACCAGACCTTGAGCTAGGCATCGCACCCCATGTGGTGCAATTTCATTTTAAAGTAGAAGACACTGCTGGAAACAGCGTTGATGGTGTTTTTACCATTTTTCTGCAGCCTGTGAACAACAAACCCCCACAGATAACAAACACCGGCTTCACAGTCCTCGAGAGGGGGGTGCACACCATCTCAAATGTTGAACTTGATGCAAATGACCTTGACACTGATGGTAATCAAATTTTATTTACTTTAAGTCAAACTCCATTGCATGGCCACATCCAACACACATTTGCTAATTTGAATAAAGGAGATAGCTTCAGTCTGATGGATATCTCAGATAGCAAAGTATCATATGTCCACAACGGTGATGAAATAACAAGTGACTCTTTTAAAATAGATGTTAGTGATGGCTTTCACATCGTGCCAATCACAGTAAAGATAGCAGTGAAGCCTGTTGATGATGAGACGCCAACGCTTAGCCTCACCAAAGGCACCGTTGGCTCACGCTTGGATGTGTTAGAAAATGGTGCCACAGAAATTACCAGCAACGTCATCCAGGGAAAAGATGAGGACACAGATGATCTCAGGCTGACCTTCATTGTGGAGAAGGCTCCAAGGTTTGGAGACATTCTGGTGAATGGAGTTTCCTCAGGCAAGTTCACCCAAGCTGATATCATCAGTGGTCTGGTTGTGTATGCTCACACAAGTGGTGAGATAGGTCTCACCTCACTAGAAGATTTTTTTAATCTAACCCTCACTGATATGTCTGATGAATGGAATGTTGGTGGCAACAAAGTAAGTGGCGTCCGTGTTCATGTCATCATTCTACCTGTAGACAACCAAACTCCAGTGGTCACTGTTGGCCCTACCTTTAATGTCTTTGAGGGGGACAAAAACATGATTAGCAAACACCAGATAACAGTTGTGGACGCTGATACACCAAATGAAGACATCTTGTGCACCATCATTGTTCAACCCACAGCAGGATATGTGGAGAACATCTCTCCAGCACAAGGTTCTGAGAAGTCAAGATCAGGTACAGCAGTGAGTGCCTTCACCATCAGAGAAGTGAATGAAGGTCATATTAATTATGTCCAAAGCATACATAAAGAAGTCGAGCCGGTGGAGGACAGGTTCACGTTTAGATGTTCTGATGGTGTGAACTTCTCAGAGAAGCAGTTCTTTCCAATAGTCATTATTCCAACCAATGATGAAAAACCTGAGATCTTTATGAGGGAGTTTGTTGTAATGGAGGGCATGAATCTCATCATAGACACACCCCTTCTGAATGGGATGGATTCTGATATTCCTGCAGAAGAGTTGATGTTTATGATAACCAAGCCTCCAAAGCATGGGTTCATCCTTAATCAGCTGACAACCGGCTCTGTCCCAATCACAAACTTTACTCTGGAACAAATCAAGGAAGCCTCCAGCATCATTTATGAACACGATGATTCTGAAACCACTGAAGACAAGTTTGATGTCCTACTTACAGATGGAAAACATTCTGTTAATGGCACTGTTATGGTAATGATTATTCCTGTGGATGATGAAACACCAAGGCTTGCCATCAATGATGGTCTTGAAATTGAGATTGGTGAAACTAAAGAGATAAACAGTAAGATACTAAAGGCCACTGATCTGGATTCAGATGATGAGTCTCTTGCTTTCATTGTGCGTTATGGCCCCAGACAGGGCTTCCTTTATAGAAAAGCACCAGGAAATGTGAAGAAAAGATCTGTTGGATCTGTGGAAAACATCACAATAGGCATGAACTTTACCCAATGGGAGGTGAACGAGGGTCTCATTTTTTATACACATAATGGTCAGCAAGGCATACGTGACCTTCTCAAGTTTGATGTGACAGATGGTTTGAATCCTCTCATTGACAGATACTTTTATATTACTGTGGGCAGCATTGATATGGTTTTTCCTGATGTTGTCAGTAAGGGAGTGTCACTAAAAGAAGGTGGCCGAGTGACACTCACAACAAACCTTCTCAGCACTAGTGATCTTAACAGCCCTGATGAGAACTTGGTCTTCACCATCACAAGAGCCCCATTGAGGGGTCATTTGGAAAGCACAGATGCACCTGGCATGCCTGTTGTTTCCTTCACCCAGCTGCAGCTGGCTGGGAGCAAAATTTACTACCTTCATACTGCAGATGATGAGGTTAAGATGGACAGCTTTGAGTTTGAGGTTACTGATGGTTACAATCCTGTGTTCCGAACGTTCCGTGTTTCAATAGTTGATGTTGACAACAAAAAGCCGGTATTGACAGTTCATGACCTTACAGTGACCGAAGGACAGACAAAACTCATCACGCCCTTTGAGTTGACCGTGGAGGACCAAGATACAGCCGAGCACCTTCTGAAGTTCACAATCACCCAGCTGCCTATTCATGGCAAGCTGCTTTTCAACAACAGTCGTGGAGTTACTTCATTCACAAAGCAGGACCTGAATGAGAACATGATCAGCTACAAGCATGATGGCACAGAGTCTAAAGCTGATAGTTTTTCCTTTACAGTCACTGATGGAACGCACTCAGACTTCTTTGTCTTTCCTGATACGGTATTTGAGACACAGCAACCTCAAATCGTGAAGATCACCATTGTGTCTGTAGATAACGCTGTGCCTCAGATTGTGGTTAACAAAGATGCTCCTACTTTGAAGATGTTACCCACAGGTCACCTAGGTTATCTGATTACAAGCAAAGTCCTGAAGGCGGTGGACAGAGACAGCAGTCCTGAGGCCTTGGTGTTCCACATCACCACACAACCAGAGCAGGGCTACCTGATTAACCTGGACAGAGGGAATGACTCTATCAACACCTTTACACAAGGTAATATACAGTATCTTCAGCACTGTAGTATTTTTATCACTAATTTAATTTAGGATTGGATACTGTGAAACCTTATTACTGGTGATACTTTCTTCAATAAATATCTCATTATGTTTCAGAATTTTAGTTTATGGTTTAGTACAGCCATACTTTTGTAAGAATTGGTTTCAAGTATCTAGTGTCTGTCATGTTTCTGGAAGTTTCTTGGCTCTTAATAATGCCTAAAATGATTAAAATATATATAAAAGAAATAACAGTTTTGTTTATTAACAGACATTTTTAGTCAAGAGCATAGGCCGCAGGATATGTCTGTCTCTTCTAGCCTACAACTTAAATTCTTGATAAGACAACTAGAGCGTTCACACAGCATTTTTTTAAATTATTCATTCTGCCTTCAATCTTGATAGGTCCTAACCTATTCAGGAAAGGATTTGCTGGTTACAGAAATAACACATTTTGTGTACATTTTTTGGGTTAATTTAACATTAATTGTGTTAATTTGTTTGTTTGTTTGAATTTTGTTGTTTGGACATAACAACATTAACTCAACCGGTGGCAACCGTTTGGGGTGGGGCTACCTGTTTGTCAAACAGCAGCACCCAGGGATTATTTGAAACTTCTTTATTAAACTCATTATTTTGTGGTGTTAGTTGCTCGTAGCGATAGAGAAATTGCACACTTTGTCTTTAACTTGCTATTCGAATGTTCCGTGCTAGAGGCTTTTTTGGTCTGTTTTATTGTCTTTTTGTTTGAAACAGATGGTTTCACAGCAAACATAAATGATTCATGCACTTTATTACTTGATTATATAAAAATGACAGAATAGCAATATTTGTCAACAAAACGTTAGTAGTAATTATCTACAAACCATCAATTAGCTGTATTGAAGCTAAATGTAAATTGAAAAATGTACTTAGTTGTAAATGTCTGTAGTCTTTCATTTCAAGCCATGTTAAAAATGTACCTGAGCTATGTCTTGTTTCAAGGTGTATTACTCAGCGCAGGTTCAAGGCTAACAGCTAAAGCATAAACACGATCCTTCAAACATGAATGCCCAGGGAGAAGGTGAGAATCCATGTCAGGCTAACTTAAGCCTGATAAGTGCTCCTGACATTGGAGAGAGGAAGAAGTGTGAAAAAGAGGGAGAGAGCGAGAAGGACCTGGCAAACCAGACTTGAACTCAAACTCATCAGCTTGAGCAGTGAAGCACAAGGAACAATCACTTTTCTTTATTTACTTGGCCTTAGCCCACATTCCGCCACCACTTGCTCCTTGGCTTTCGCTAAATATTTCACGACAAGAGTGCACACTGGCAATGAAGGGAGACACTTTTCAATATGAAAAGCGGTTTCATCCGTGCATAAAAAATCACAGGTTTACATTTTTATGAGGCTTCTTCCTTTGTTATTAATAATTGAAAGGAAGTGGGTCAGACCAAGGGGAGCAGAATAGCGTGTTTTTCATGGTACACCGTACACAGTATAACAATGTTAATGTGGTTAACGGGTCTAACTGAGGAGATATCGTAAAGCAGACCAGATGTTGGAAGATGGAGGAGAAGTTGGGATCCTATGTTTAAAATTCTTGCTGTTGTCTGTCATTATCTAAAGGCTAGTCACCTGTTCTGTTGAAGGTTTTGTGAGACTCTAGCTTTTGAGGAAGTCTGAGGAAGTTTTTGCATAAAATTGACACAAAGTCTTTGACACCTTTGAGGAAAACAATATTATTATTATTATTTTACTTATTGGACTGTATGTTATCATAAAATGTTTGATATATTTGCTTGAGTGTTACAGTAGTTAATGGTCTCTCTTATTGTGCTGTTGTGTTTCACAGCTGACATAGATGATGTTAAGATCTGCTATATCCTGAACAACAACAACAGCGCCAGCCGTGACCTCTTCGGTTTCACAGTGGAAGACAGTGGTAAGTCATCAATCATTTTGAGGCATACATTGAGTCTTTATGATGAAAAAGCACATGCAACGGTTGGACATTTTAATAGACTGAGATCTCCTTGATTTAGGAAAAAGGTTTTAGTCACACAGGTGAGGAATAATGCAACAGCAATCATTTGAATCCATGAATGATACATAGGCTCAAAATTCTTGGTGTCATTGCAAACGGAATAGTTTAGAGGATTAATGTGAAATCTTACAGACCTGGGAAAGATATATTTAGATATGTGACATTTAATTAGGCTTTAACTTTCAGAGGTAGCTGAATCATCTGCATGTGGAGATTATTTCTCGCTCTGCTCCCTAACTGGAATTTGTTTTCCAAATTAATTTTCGATAAATCAAAGACAAAAACTGAAGTGGAAATATGTGTGTTTTGTGTCAAACTACCGTGAGCCGTCAGAAACACGCAAACATTATATGAATTAAGACGCTCTTAAACAATTGTACAAATTTTCTACTAAAAAGACAAATGGAAAAAATATTAAAGGCTTTTTTCACAACAAGTCCCAGCAACTAGTGATTAGATTGTCCTTCTTGGTTCTTACAGAGGGGCATGTAGAGGGATGAAGGGTCTCTATACACACACAACAAGGGGCCGTTTGATATATAAAACTGGAGACAAGGTGACACATAATTACAGCTTCTTGCTGTGAGTGTAAGCCCCGCCCCTTGTCAGACTTTCAATTACTCTTAGTATTACAGGGTGTCTGACATTGGAAAGACTTTAGAAAACACTAGCTGCATTTGAAAACATCTGGTTAAAACTCGTCGCATTCTGAATGCTTCGATTGCTGCGACTCTCTCACGCTCACAGTCACCAGCTGTGCCTTTAAATAATCTGTTGGGACAAGATAATCATCACAGTCCGTTTAGCACCTTCAAGTAAAGTGGTGTTACCTTTGAAAATGATCCCCAGTCAAACAGACAATGTTTACATCTGGTATTAAGATTACAACTGATCAGATGAGAGAGATTAGCCTTTGCATTACAAATGGTCACAACCTGTTAATGTGGTTTGAGGCATTTGATCACAAAACGTTTTGAAACCAGTTTCAGTGTAAACAGGGCTGTAGTAACCAACACTTTGCAGTTTATTGGATTTAACATTGCTTCAGATATTTCTAAATAATCTTTTCAATCATTTTTTAACTCAGAAAAATATCTCAATTCAGAGACTGACAGATGGAGGAATATAACCGCTTAATGCAGCAGTATTGCCATCTGCCCCCTGTGGATCATGACTGGTTTTGTGACATTTCTGGCACAGTTAGGCACCCTTACGCTGCTTTGTACTGTTAGAATTCAGAGGGGGTTTAGCAGAGCCGTTTTTTCCTCAAGGACTTTCCATGGCCATTTAAGCCTCTAACGTGTACGATAATATACAGCTTTAGCATGAAATTCAGCCATTAAAGTTTGTCTGTATGAAGGTCTGAAGAGATTAAGCTAATTATTCTGCTTTCGTTTCTGTTCTTCCGAAGGGTCTGACAACCACAGCAAGCATCTTAAACTGTTTTAAGCGTATTTGTGTTAAACAGTTATATTCATTTAATGAACCCTGTCAGACAGCGACTTAAATATTTATTGTAAGAAGTTTTCCAGGGGGGTTTAAATTGATTGTTTTGTTTTCCAAATGTTCTTCCCTGGCATAAGTGATAATGATGGTAAGTTGGGTTCTGAAGGCAGAGTTAGAACAATTATCATGTTTACAATATACAGTTTAGAACTATTTGAATCAAAAAGAAGATTGTAGCCTGAGGACTTTATTAACTTCCATTAAAGCCGCAATCTGTAACTTCTTTGGTTGGAAATGAACAACAATCAGTTTTTGAGGAAGAATGTAATGGATAAATGTTCAAAATGGCCTCCTTACCTCTCCTGGTCCATAATGGTGAGTTTGTAAATGTTATTTATTGTTTGAGCTGTCAGGTTTGAGTTGTTGGAGAATGTCAGTTTAAGGTTACATTATGGTTACATCCCATCTGTAAACAGAAGGAAAATCCAGTAATTAAATCCTGTGTGGCTGCTGGAATTGTGAAACGCTTGTAGCTTGATCCTACATCAGTTGCTTCCACATAAAAAAAAAACTCTGCAAGCAACTTGCAATTTAGTTTGGAACAGATGGGGACCGCTTTAAAGAAAAAGTCTCACTGTTAATATGTGGCTATTGATTAGCATTGGCTCTATATACAGTACTCTATTAACCGCTCACTAACATATGTTGTGTTTTGGAGGCTGGCTCTCAGCATGAAATGTTGGTATGTGTAAAATTCTAGTAGAAAACTACTGTATTGTGTTTATTCCATTGTCAGACTGAACAATAACAGGCTGCCATTATCTGTACTTCTGAAAAGAAAAAAAACACACACTTCTGACTGTCACACTGGGGCTCGGGGGATTTGTCCACAGCCTGTGTCCTTACCAGGCTTCTTAACAAGCCAAACCAGTAAGTTATCAGGAAGACAATTTCTGGTTATTCAACATTTTCCCTATTAGCTATGCTAGTTCAGTATCTAGACCAGAATTACATCATATCCCAGCTCAGTCTAGCATGGAAATTCACTAGCATAAGACCTTCTGACAAACACTAATGAATGCAGGTCTCTATTAAGTAATATATGTTGCAAATTGGAGCCCTAGAACTAGTAAGCCCTAGATTTATCAGTTACTCTTTGTTTCATGAGGGTTTTACTCTTCAGTATTGTTACCCCCTGTTACACAACAGTCAAGCCTTAAAAGCAGAGACCGAATTATAACAGGATCGACTTCAGGGACACACAGAGGCAACAGAGAACTGACAAAATCTTTACGTCTCACACCATAAACGTGGGACTGTGGGAACATTTTCTTAGACATTTATCGATGTGAATTTACCTCAGTGTTCTTTTGAAGGCAAAATGCCATTATCTACTCAAACGGTTCTGGTGTGCCATTAAAAAGCCTCAGTTTACTTTCAATAGACTTGACCATCAACATTAAGCTGAGAAACAAAATTGTCCCAATTTTATGCCTTTTAAACAAATTTGTTTCCGCCAGCTTTTAGCTGACAGCAATCCAGCAATTCTGCAATCTGTTCACCACCTTTTAGTTTGTTGCAAGGTTCTGTATTGTCTGAGAGAACAGAAACAATATGGTTGCTAGGCTTGTTTTTGCCTTGTGTATCTGTGTTTTGTGAAGGTTTTTTGTTGGGGATTTACGGTGCAGGAGCACAGAACACAATTCACATTTAAGAACAATGGTGATTTTAGTGTACATGTAGATAAACACATGTTTAAGCTGTTTGTGTTTTTTGCATATCAAAGTAACCAGAAATAATCTCGTGAATGGATGTTTGTTTTTCTTGACTATTGTTGGCTACGTAAGCTAGACAGAAACACATGGATTACCAAGAACTGGCATTGAATTCCACTGAAAGCTGCATGCCTTAAGAAGGCAGTAAAAGGTGGGATGTTTTGTTTGGTTGGCGGGGTTGCGCAGGTATTTAGCGTAAGCCAAAATGTAGTACCCTGGATTAACCTTAGACCTGCATTGCTAACTGAGACCACACCTGCAAGAACTCAGGCACTTACCCCAGACTCTCTCTTACCTGTTTAAACATTTGGAAGTGACACTGATCAAGTAGACAGATGTTGGACCAATGAGAGTTTGAGATCAGTGCGTTTATCACCTTTCGTTGACATTTTTGACAGTCAAAAAGAGGTTGTCTTAAAGATGCTCTTCTACAAACAAGGGATCCCAGAATTACAGTGACAGAGTGTTGACAGCATCCTGCCTTAGGTGGACCCTAGAGGACTAGTAAACAGGAAAGAAATAAAGTGTCTGGGCTACCCCAATTACTTTGAAAAGAAACATACACAGGGCAGAGAAATAGGTAAAAAAAACATAACTGCACATCTGTCATATCCCACAGACAACAAAAGAAAACTAGGTTCTTTTTATCTTAAGTAATTCAGGGCATCCAGGTATATCTTGACCTAGACAGAAGAAAAATTCTAATGTTTTATGAAGACAAAGATACTTTTCTGTTTCTGAGCTGAAGCTCTGCTTTTCCCGGTACTTTCGTCTGTATTCATTGTCTGTACACAAGGTTTTACTGCTTGTCCTTCAGTCTCGGCCCATCAGGCAAGCTTTCCTAATCCAGCCAGAAAACACGAAGGGGTGGGGAAAAGATCCTGTGACTGAAAAAACTTCTTGTTGAGGTAAAAAAGATGAAGCTGGAGCTCCTTAAGAAACCATGAGGCTTGGAAGAGAGATATCATCTGGAGATAGAGAGGTGGAACGTGCCAAGCAGAAAATGTGGAACTAGCAGCTGTTCCAAGATCAAGAACGGTTTGAACAACCGACTGTAAGCATGTCTTTGTTGGTGACAGTCAAGATGTTGGTTATTAGTTGTGAGTGGCATCTAACTGCTGAAGAAAACCTTAGTAATCAAACCATTTTTACTGGTTTAAAGGCTCCTGTCCATGTGTCCATGTGTTGCATTTACAGTATGTCTTTCAGGAAAACTATTAAAAAAGCACTTTGTACCTGAGCTTTATAATACATTGATCAATTCACAACCATGTAGACGTCATGTTACTTTATAAACAGTACTGCTTTTGTTAAGCAAACATCTTCGTACAAAGTAACAAGTTCCTGGAGGCTAGTTTTAAAATACACGCGCTATTTAATTTATGATTGATGCGTTTGGTATATTGTTAATAAAGGCCAGGCTCATACACCACATTCATTCTTATGCTCCAATTTACTGATAATATAAGACCCTTATGAATTATAACAGTGGGTTGTGTGTCCCCTCAGGGGTCAACTCCATTTGACTTCTGTCAGGCTTTATTCTGTGGCTCAGGGCTTTGAGTGAAGGAACAGAAGCGTGTCTGTTTAATTATTTGTAAGATCTATTTTTAGATGCAGTTCTGTGGAGTTTTGACCGAGTGTGGCTGCGGAGGCACCAAACACTGATTAGGCTTTAATGAGCCGTTCTGAGGGAACGTGAGCCGCCGCGACTCTCTAGGAAACGGTGTTTGAACAAACCAGCTCTCTGTTGTTTTATAAAGTCTTWAGAGGTTTGTGTGAGAACTTTCATGGAGGCCGTCCGTGTCCTGAGGGTGTGGACAAAYCCCCCGAGCCCCAGTGTGACAGTCAGAAGTGTGTGTTTTTTTTCTTTTCAGAAGTACAGATAATGGCAGCCTGTTATTGTTCAGTCTGACAATGGAATAAACACAATACAGTAGTTTTCTACTAGAATTTTATTTATTTAAATAGGAACATGCACAATATTAAAGATAATATGTGGAATATAATAATTGTTTGTGTGTTCAAAATTTAAACAGTATTATTTTTAGTATAAAAGTGTAAAATTTAATCAGTATTTATTATTTTAAGTACAAAATAAAAACAGCTACAGCTCTTATTAAGTTTGTCTTCTGGATTCAACATCATGAAATTAAATTTACTGTAATTAAATTGGTATATTTGCTGCAGTTATGCAAGTAGACACTGTAAATCCTGACCGATCCTGGACTCACAGTTATTAAATACCATCATGATCATTTAACAGTAAGCAATTTTCAGTAGACATTACCAGTGTTATTAAATATCACACATACACTTTTTCTTATTATCCTACAGAATACATCTATATGCACAGTGAGTTCTCAGCTGAATAGGCAGCCCATAGCTTTAATGACCAATATTGAGCTCAAACACATTCATATGGGGAAAACGTTGAAAATCTCTCAATGAAATCTCTCAAGCAGGGTTAAAGAGTGAGATATCAAGAGCCTGGGGTCAGCTGTAGGACATCATGTGAAACATAGTAGGTCATGAATAAACATACTTAGGTTCACTGAGAAACTGAGAATTTGTCTCTGATGTTTTGCATTAATGTTGACTATGTATTCTACACACACACGGAGACTCTAGCATGTGAGGTGAATATTGACTACAAAGTTTGTGTGTGTTCTACTGTGTTTGTCAAATGTCTTCACTACAAATTTTAAAATTTAAAGGCCCTATATTTATTTCCAAATTTCTCTATTGTGGCACTCAGTGGTGGCCCTGAGGAAAAAATGGGTAGTTTGAAGATTTTATATTAAACGCTCTCAGTTCTCTACTTTAGTGACTTAGAACAACACGTTCTGTGCATATTAGCTATAAACGCCTCATCAAAATAAAACATTCATAGGAAATGTGTGTTAGTGGTTAGCGGAGCAGATGGCTAGTGCTGCAACCTTTGACGGTTCACAACAATGCGTGCTTGTTGTTTGAAATGTTGTTTTCAAAGTAAAGTTTGAAAGTGAACTTTAATGTTTAATGTTTGCCTGGTTTTGTGTGACTTTTGGAATTTAATTTAAACTCAAAATGCAGCCACCCATATGTTTCAAGATTTAATTTACGGCTCCTAAAGAAAAGAAACTAAAATACACACAATAATAAAGAGATAACTGTGTTTTTATGTTGTTTTGGAATGAATAAACAGTTTTGTGTTCAGTTGACAGTTGATTTGATTTGTGCAAGTTTACAACAATAGTATAGTCTATAGTTTTACTTTATTATTAGTGTGCATTTTAGACACCTTAATTGTCTAATTGTAGCATTTTAAATGAGATTATTTTAATATAACATATTTTAAATTTGTTTGCTAAGGTCTCTGATTAAGAATTCCTGGTGTATTGTGAATGTAATGTGACAAGATATTTCATTGCAGCTGCTAATATTCTGCTTTTAAAGTCCATGAATAGTGCAGACTGCTTCTGAAAGCACGAGGTTGTTTTATTTGCTTTATGTGATTACTGTTTATGCATACATCCAGGAGTTATTCCTATAGCAAGCGCACTATTTTGAAGAAACTCAAATATAACTTAATTTGGGAGTTTGCACATTGGATATGATTTGATAGAAATAACAGATTGACTGTCGGAACTTGTTTTGGTGAAATGTGATGACATATTCAGATATTTATTTTACTACATTACACACACACACACACAGCCGACTCACTTTCTCACACAAATATATAATTAATTCACAAAACACGATTTCCAAATGATTGATATACTTTATTTCTCATAAACCTGTTGAAGTAAACACAATTGTATGCTTACTATATATACAATCTCAAAAGAATCCTTTTTAGGTCCCTCGTAAGTAACTTGTGTTTGTTTTCAGGTAAAAACAAATTAAAGGACCAGCAGTTTCGTTTAAACTGGGCTTGGATTTCTCTGGAGAAGCCCAGCTACGTGGTGGACGAAGAGGACAAAGTTCTCAAGGTTGTCATTCGAAGAAGAGGTTTCCTTGGAGAAACGTCCTTTGTTGGTAAGTGTGACACCCTTGTATCCATCTTCCTGATGTTTTGATTTCTGTCAGCGAAGATCTTTATTTCCCCCATTCTCAGTTTTCCATGACCTGTTTTTGCTTCAAAAACAAACTATTGTCCTGAAATGATTAAACCAGGCAGGAAGTCGAGATTACACACGGTAACAGCTCATCATTAGCATTCAGTCACATATGTCTGCACAGCAAGTGCTGGTATTGCTTAAGCTTATCAATGGGAAGCTGTTAGACATTTTTTTCCAAGTGCTTTCGGCTTCTTTGTGAGATGAAAGCCCTCTCTCTCTCTCTAGCATCAGTGAAACATTTCTTTTGTGAGCGTTTACCTGCTTATCTAGCCCTGCACCGCGCTCAGCCTGGCCCCACATGTGGTCAGTATTTATGAAACCTTTGTTCAAGCTGTTTGGATGCATGTGTTGGTGTAAGGGATGCTGGGATTGAAAAGAGGGAATGTGAAAGACCGTAGAGATAAATAGAGCAGAAGGTATCCGGAGAGACAGAAGGGAGGGGCAGAAGGAGAGAGAGGTGGTGATGTATTTAATAGCAGTCTGATGAACTGATGCTGGTTAATGAAAATTAATGAGGCTCC
Organism: Yasuhikotakia modesta; assembly: GCA_036877545.1. Taxonomy (NCBI): domain Eukaryota; kingdom Metazoa; phylum Chordata; class Actinopteri; order Cypriniformes; family Botiidae; genus Yasuhikotakia; species Yasuhikotakia modesta. The sequence continues at coordinate 4,492 of JBAJNP010002849.1, read as the reverse complement.
CTGTCTCTAGGGGGCGGTAGAGTAATCATGCTATGCCCTTGACTTAAATCAGTTCACTCATCCATGCAGGTGTGTTTTGCATACTTACATAGCATCCTTACATACCATTCCTACTATTAGAAATGATGGTCCAATAGGAGATTAGTCTTTACTTAACCAATCAGTCAAGTAATGACCATAACTAGTTTAAGAATTTTCTTAATTTTTGTACTTTATTTTTAGCAGCGGTTATTCAGTTACAGTTTTTCTACTGTAAATTTATTACCTTTAATGCACAACCTGACCTTTCATTTTTTTGATCATTTGATGGACGCTTTTAATAATAAATCTCTATTTTTTTATTTAAAAAATCTAAATTTTTTTAAACAATCTCTTTTTCTTACATTCATAGTTAAAGCAGACTGACGAAATACATTTTTACAATTATTAAAAAGTAAAAATAACCATGTAACAATAACCATGTATTATTTAATGTAAAATTTGACTGTTTGTAACATTTATCATAGAATATTGCCTGTGGTTTTACTTACAGCAGCAGCAGGCACAGCAGGCAATATATATCACATATATGTTTCTATCCCTGTAACATTAAAAGTGACATCAGCCTATGTCTGCCTCTTTGCTCTGTGAAACCTGGATTTCAGCTGGTCCAGCCATAAGGCGTTCCCCCCTCCCATCCTGCTTGTTGCTGTTCTCTCTGTTTTTCTCATCTTACTTGTTATGCCTCTTGTTGTGGTTAGAACGAGAACCCCTGTTGTGAGAGAAATGGAATTGAAAGCTCTCTTTCTCTCTCTTGTTCTCTTTTTATTGCTCTTTTTCTTATATCTCTTAGTCAGTTTCTGTTTTTTCTCACCCCCTACTTTCTTGACTTTCTCTGGAGATTTTGGACACCTCACAACACGTGGTCGTTTCTGTTCCCTTTGTGATGAGATAAAATGTGTTCTGCTGAATGCAGAGATACAGTGTGGTTAAATGAACCATATTAAATCTCTCAGAATTAATTATTTGATTAACAATTATAGATTTGAGTCCTAAGGAATTTTTTTTCAGTGAGCTGAAATCCTTTTGGATAAAAGTGTCTTTCTTATTTTTAAAAAGATAACAGTTATTTGATCTTAAAGCAGATGTACAAAAATAGCAAGCTTACTTCAGGAATAACTTTAATTTTACATGACACCAAAATTCTTAGATTATAAAATCAAAGCTGTTTTTCATCTAGTTTAAAAATGTCTGTTGTTTGAAAGTATTACTGTTTTAAGAAATATTACAAATTGTATTTTGTCTTATTCCATATTTATCATTTTTGTGTGCAGGAACAGTTTTCAAAGATTGCCTGAGATACAGGAAACATTTCAGTCAGGCATCATAAAGCCTTTGAAATGTTGATGCTAATGAGGTTGTTATTATTACTATTATTCGATAAGAAAACCAACATTCATCATTAAATCTCTGTACAACCAACACAATGTTCTTTTGAATGTTGCTGTCATGAGAGTGATCATTATCACCTCCAGTCGTAAGTGTTACGGAATGATGGCTCAGCGATCCATCCGGCATTAAACTGTTAAACTTGAGGTGCTTTAATTCCTAACATCTGTTTGGGAGGTTCTAGTAGACGGATCTCTGACAGTGGCCCTGCTTGATGTATCAGAGATCAAACGATTCGTGGCAGGTTTTCCCACTGTGTGCAAATCCCATCGCAGCTTCTCATCAATGTTACAGTAGAGATGGAGTTGAGCGTACATGCTGTACTTTAGCAGTACATGTTCTATGAATTTGCTTCTACATCTGGTTTGGAGCATCACAGATCTCCAGCTCTGAGGCCTTCAAACCTTGGACATCTATAGAATGAATTTTTTTTCTGCATGGCATCTATAATCCTGAGGCTTCTGTGCTCCAGGGTAGATCTTCTGTCCTCCAGCTATAAAACCTTGTAGATACAGACCTGAGCTAATCCCTGCTCATAAATTTCTTTGAGTAGATGATGCTCCTTCTCAAAATGATGCTTCGTGACGTCTGGAGACTGGAGATATGAAGTTAGCACAAAGTTGGGTCACGTTAAAGTCAGATTGTGTTGTGTGCTGTTTTAAAGGTATTGGAACCCTGGATGGAAGCGCTGAGAAGGAGAAGGACTTCCTGGGGAAATCTCAGAAGCAAGTGCAGTTTAACCCCGGCCAGACCACGGCCACATGGACAGTGAAGATTCTCTCAGATGGGAAATATGAAAAGTCGGAGAACTTCCAGATTATCCTGACTGATCCGGTTATGGCTGCTCTGGAGTCTCCAGCAAAAGCCATGGTGGAGATTGTGGATCCAGGAGATGGTGAGTTCCTCACAAGCTGACCAGACAATTTCTGAGAAACAAAGAAACATCCTGGTTTTAAATATTGTCAGATGTTTCTCCTATTAAAACATATGTATTATAAAGCATACACAGTAAGTAATGCATACATTTTATACGTGACCAACATTAAAATTACAGCATTTATAAGCGGTCCACTTAGCAGGCCATCATCCCAGGGCTCAATGAGTCAGCTACACTTCAGTTCCCCCCTCAGCAAAGGGCCTGGAACAATATTTCTGGTTGTCTCAACCCCTCTCCACCCCCCACCCCCAGATTTGTTGAGGATTATATGTGATCACAGGCATTTTTAAACCCATTTAATGCTTCAAAAGATCCAAACTTCTATGTTTCATAGTTGCAACCCATTACATCTACTCAGGATTGAGTCAGTGAGTCAGAGGTTGGACAGAACGTTGAGAAGAACGCTTAAAACAACAAAAGCCGCTTAAAACATCTCAAGTCTGTTTTATTTTTCGTATTTGGATGCTGCAGATACAAAAACACTTTCCTTATCTACATACCGCAGATGTTTCTCTTCACTTCCAGTGGACCTCAATTATAGCATTTCATATCTCTTCCTACCTGCATGCTTTTAGCACACGCCCACCCCCGCATATCAACGGCCTCTCTTTTCATCTCGAATTCCGCTCGCAGCGCTGTGTCTTTTTCCGAAGGCACCTTGTCGATAAATGTAAATTGCCGTCAGTGGGTGTTTGAAAAAGCTTTGACATGTCTACACGATTGCCTCTGTAATTAAAGACACATTTAAAAAGTTGGTTTACAGAGGGTCAGTTTTGAGGGAGAGCATCGCATTTTGTCTGCAAGACCCAGAGGGGCAACTGAGCTCTGTAATGAGCCACAGATAAACCTGTCATCACAAACCTTTTTGTCACAGACCACACTTTTTACCTCAGAATGGCTCTTGTTACAAAAAGTGACTGTTGATCAGCCTCGCATTGCCTGCTTTGAGTCTCCTAGCCTAGAGCTTTGGCAGAATTATTTGACAATTCATTGTCAAGAGCATCTGATATTCTCACAATTATGAGTGTATTTAGATGTGTGGCGTGAAATAACCAGAGGCTTGCTTTGTTTTATGCTGTGTGTTTTTGTCTTTATCTCCTCCACGGGGTCCCAAGGTAATTAAAAATTTCATCCATCACGCCAAACGTGGCGTTAGATTCCATCAGAACGTTTCTTAAGCCCGCTATCTCTGCAGAAGTTATTTCGCAGTACAAAAAAACACTTCTCTGCTTCCCCAGTGAGCTAATTATGAGCTTACGGTGGGGTTTGTTTGCTGAGGCTGGAGTCTCATGGGGGCTTTAACGTGACGGCGAAAGCTGCTCTTTCTAGTGGCAAACAGAAGGGCGGGGGGGTTGTGGAAGTGAGACGGGCCACAGTGCATTTATCTGTTGTTTTTTGCTTTCAGGTTAATTATCCTTTTAGCATTAGCGTGTGTGTGCTAGCGCGAGGTCAGCCCCCTCTCAGCCAAACCGCCATCCTCGCGTATTAATATTTGAATGCGGCAGGGAGGCAGTTGTTTTCCCGCAGCGCCCTTCGGAGACCTGCGTGACCCAGTTGCCACAGAGCCACTCGCGCGTGATGCTTACAAGGACCTGCAGGCGCAGACAAACGTCGCATCTGTGAAGATGTGACAAGCTTCCCTCGAACCTTTCAGGGCTGATTAGTGTAAGAGCAGGAGAGGAAAAAAGGAGGGGGAAGAATATGCTAACTTCACTTTTACTTTGTGGTCTTAATGTTTTACTTTGTAAATGGATTTGACAAGGTTTATTTTTCTCTGCAGGAAGCCTGAAATGTTTAATTTTAAAGACGTGGTTTGAAAAGGTCAAGAAAATCTAGTAGTTTAAAAACAAATGTCTTGGTGTTTCCATGTCGATGTTTGCTTGACATTTTTCATGATTTACCAGAATAGTATTTTTCATTAGACTGTAATGACTTTGATAAATTTAAACATTAATACACATTCCAGTTTCATTATTCTAAATATAAGCACTCATAAAAACAGCTTTGCAATTTAATTGAGAAGAAGCAAATAACTGTTACACATTAAACAACAGTCACTTACCTCAAGTACCATATAGGGCCATATAGGTAAATATAGGAATTAATATAGAGAAGTACAGCAACACT